>CM043701.1:101400432-101635432 GCA_023935145.1 Bretschneidera sinensis | reverse complement strand
TCCCTATAAAACCAGATTAGTGAGAATGCGAAATAACAGCGAAAATAACACACAAACAAAATTTGATAACGGAGTTCGACCAATTGTGCCTACGTCTCCGGACCTACTGCAGATCGTTTTTACTGAAGGGAGAAAAATACAAAGTGTTTACAGCACTTACAACTCACAATCCACACCCAATTATATTTTTCTCTTGGGCTTTTCTCTCAAGCTCTCTCTAAATACTCTGATTGATGTTGTATATTTTGATTACAAGTGAGAGCCAATTTATAGGCTTCAAGAAACCATTGTTCATTCACATGAGTACTGTTCATTCACATGAGTTGTTGCCAAAATTGCTTTTGGCAATTTGTCCACTCACATGGCCATCTTTGTCCACCGAAAGGTGTAGTCCATGTGGTCTTCACTTCAACATTAATAACTTTTTTTTGGTTCAGTCTTTATTTCTTTTTCTTTATCTCAAAGAATTTATGACTCCTCATTGGGTTTGATCCTTGGTGTGAGTAGGTTTAGATCCTTGGTCTGTTGTGCAATGACAAGCTAATGGACTTTTAAATTGTCATTTAATAATCCAATTCAAGTGCTTATTCTAGTTATTTCCAATGGAATTGATCGTAGGTACATGCAGAAAGGTGCTGAGGTAGTGCATTCAGCAAACCCAGATGTTCTTGTTATACTATCTGGCCTAAGTTATGATAGAGAGTTGTCATTTATCCAAAATCGACCAGTGAACCTTACATTCACCGGAAAACTAGTATTCGAGTATCACTGGTATGGATTTTCAGATGGAAGTGCATGGGTAACCGGCAATCCGAACCAAGTGTGCGGCAGAGTGGTTGATAACATGAAAAGGATGTCAGGGTTTTTGCTGGAACAAGGGTGGCCTTTGTTTGTGAGTGAGTTTGGGGTAGACCAAAGAGGAACTAACGTGAATGACAATAGGTACTTGAATTGCTTCTTGGGTGTTGCTGCTGAGCTTGACATGGACTGGGCATTATGGACACTTGTTGGGAGTTATTATTTGAGAGAAGGGATCATTGGTTTAAATGAGTATTATGGGGTTTTTGATTGGAACTGGTGTGATATCAGGAACTCAAGCTTCTTGGAGAAAATATCTGCTATTCAATCTCCTTTTCAAGGTATCTATGACTCCTCATTGGGTTTTAAAAGGGTGCGTTTGGTTTTGGAAAATATTTTCTGTTTTCATTTTCATCTTTTAATAAGAACTCATTTTTATTTTATGTTCTCAATTTTACTAAAATAACTTAAGTATCGCTCGGCTTAGTTTCCTTGAGCGTTATAGCTTCTAAGAAACAGATAATAAGCTACAAATTTTAAGAAGATGAATTCACGCCAAAATCGCATTAAACAGCTCTTTTAACACAATTATTTGCAAACTTTAAACAACTCTTAACTTCACAATTGTTTTACTTAAAACTATTTTAAAATTACTACTGACCCGGACAGTTGAAATTGTAGTTAGGCCAAATGAAAACGTTTTTTGTTCTTAAGCGCCAATGCATTTTCACTTTCTTTTTATATATATTTTCAGTAAAAATGAATTCAGAAAACGAGTTTGTGTTCTAAAACCACCCTTAATTCTTCATAGTCCACCCTTAATTCTTCATAGTGTTTTTTTTCTTTGAATCATAAAATGGTAGTACTTGTGATTTCCATCTATGCAGGGCCAGGATTGTCTGAAACTAAACTGCATAAAGTAATTTTCCATCCATCAACAGGACTTTGTGTCATAAGAAAATCACTGCTTGACCCATTGAGTTTAGGTCCATGCACGGAGTCTGATTACTGGAGCTACACACCTCAGAAGACCCTATCCCTTAAGGGGACATATTTCTGTTTGCAAGCAAATGAATTGGAGAACCCTGCAAAACTTGGTATAATTTGCATAGATTCTGGTTCAAAATGGGAGCCCATATCAGATTCTAAGATGCATCTCTCATCAAAGCTAAGCGATGGGACATCTGTTTGCTTGGATGTAGATACCAAGGGCACTATTGTAACAAACAGTTGCAAATGTTTGAGCAAAGATATTACGTGTGATCCTGGAAGTCAGTGGTTCAAACTTGTTGACAGCACTAGATGTTCAACTGCAGCTAAGTCGAGCCTTCAAATCAGCTCAATCTTAGGTTTACCTGGAAAAAATTTCTTAGAGAATCTTTTAGGCTCAACATAAGAAACAACATTCCATGCAGCAAGTAGGAATCTATAAGTGAAATATTGTCTAAACCCTTCAAGAAAACTCTCCTCAAATAGAGAGAAGGAGAAATTTTCTTCTTCCCTTTTCTATCTAAAAGTGGAAAGTACATTTGATTTCGGAAAATGTTATGGATCGAGTCTAAGCAAGAATCTCTCCTCTTCGTTGACGACGCCTATTCCCCTGTCTAAGAACAACTCTCTGCCAAAGCAGTTACATTACCCAATAAAACACTGAGATCAATTTACTTTCTTTTTGTGCTATTGTTTCTTTGAAAAGAGAAAAGTTTAGTTGTTTTAATGGGTTCTTTTGCCATAATATCAATTCAACATTACGTGAAATCTCCGTTCTTACCTCTGAAATGTGCAAGGGCAAAAGGCAGAAGATAAGGTTAGTGATTACTGATTAGTACATTGCCATTTGTTTTCGTAGAATGTTAATTTTCTCTTGGTATAGCTATACTGGCTATTCAATATTTCCACAGTAATATTGGAGAGGTTTGGAACTAAAAAGAAAAGACATAACGCTAGGCTATTTGATCTTTTACAAGGGTCAAACAATTAGATCCTGGAGTAGTTCTCAATAATTTATACATATCCAAACATAATAAAGACTGTAGTTAATCAGTAAAGAGAGGGTGAGGGGGGGGGGGGGGGGGGGGGGGAGAGGTGTGGGGGAAGGACAGACTAGTTACTAAGTTCAAATTACATTAGTAGGCCATACTATATTACATAACCTGGCATATCAATCACCAACTTAAAATTCATTTACAACTTGTAGTTTAATACAAAATGAAATCTAAAGCAATGATATTGTAAAGAAGCAAATTCAAAGTACAAAATGCAGTTTAACCGTAACATCTATTCTTCCATTGCATCTCCAACTTCAATGGCGTAGATTTTTTCTTCCAATGGCGTGGCCCTTGTGAATAGAATCTCTGCAGCCATGACAGACAAATTATCAACAACCCAACCAGGGATTCATCATTTAAAAAAAAACAGGGATTCATAAACTTGTATAAAAAATACAAAGCTAATAGGTTTTTAGTCCCTTGCTCATATATAAACCTTTATCTAAGAAACAATATAAGAGATAAGAATAACAATGTCTTGATATTAAGTACACCAGCACAATGTCTTGATATTAAGTACACCAGCACACAATTACTTTCACTTTAAGGTTTGAACTTAAGACCCCTCCCAATGCCACTCCCCCTGTTTACCTTACCATCAGCGCTAAACTAAGGAAAGCCCAGGGGTGTGGCACAAGTTTACACCAGTTCAAAGATGAGTACACCAGTTCATCTTTGCAATTTGCAATTAATATGTAACAAAAAAACAACGGCATGCAGCAATGTTTTAGTTGTACATTAAGAGATGGCCTGGCAAAAAATTGGAATAATTGACTAACACTGCATCTGACTCATTACTCAAAAAAACGAATAATGAGGATGAAGTCACTAACCAGTCTTCTTAGGAAATGAAACTCCTTTTGAGCTGATATTGGTGCGATGATTTGGCAATTGATGGTTTCTCAAGTACTCTTTCTGTCCCTATACAAGCACATTATGAAAACAAGTTAGTAAATGGCTTCCAAAATAAAAATGGTGAAAAAAGGGCTTAAAAAAGCACAGAAAACAGAAGATTTCTTTGCTAAAAGGATGCAGCCAAGATTTCAAAGACCTTTGTTACTACGCAGACATCAACATTGCTTCCACTTCCCAAGTCATTGAAAATGCCAGAGCAAATAGCCTCGCACACCAAACTTATACCTTCTTCCTTCTGCAGAAAAAAAAAATTACTTGGAAGACTTAATTTTCATGAAAATACATTAATGAAACACCTGTACTATAGACCAAAGAACATGCAGAAATTTTATTTCCTGCAACTTTTCTGGAAATCAACCAAGAAAAACTCTGGATTTGATCAGATAAGAGGATTCTGATCAAAACCAGAACACAAGTACAGAATTAAAATTCTTCATGTTCTGATGACTTCCTAACTATCAAGAAAACTTACAGTCAGTCCTTCACAATATTTTGACTCAAAAACAGATATTGCAGCTAGTGAACCTGAGCCCATCGTAGCAAATGGCAGTGTGTCAGTATATCCATGATTATCGATCTGTAAAATAATTCAGCAAAGAAATCACTACCGCTTGAACCAGAAACACTAAGAAGTTCATGTGCTCTTAAGTAGAAGTCAACTCAGAGTGTACAAGTGGGGTCCAGTAACATCAACTCCACCAAGCACCAAATGAGCTTGAACATGAGCTTGGTAGCTAGACAACAGAATAAGTGATGAACCAGTTAAGCCTTCATGGCTTATCATATACAAGAAAAACAAATCTCTTGCAATAGGCTTACTTGACAAGGTGAGCCTTCAGAAGAGTAAGGGCTGTCACGACCCTTGGTTCTCGACCAACATGATACTGATGTAGCTGCAGCTGGGAACTGATCATGTCTACAAAGATAATCATCATAGAACAGAATATAAGATAACTATTAAGAGATTGATGTAGACCATTTGATCTTCAAGTGAAAAGATTACAAAAAATCTAAAAAAGAAAAGTAAATGAAGAGAAGGGGGGATATATGAGTTAATGGTAGGATGAATAACAAGGTGATTTTAGACCTGTTACTGCCTCTGTGTCAGCGGCAGTTCCTGCTCCACAACAGTAAATATTAGGTGCCATAAAATGAATTTTCTCACAATTCTTATCACAAACTATGGATCCTGCAGTAGCTCGTGTATCTGCTCCAAGAATGACACCATCCTGAGAATATATGGAGAAGCTATATAAGAAAGTTCAATAAAAAGTTGAAAATAGAGCTTGAAATAACATAAAATTATTCATAAGATCAAGGGATTGCAGAAGAGGTCACAGTTTTTCTTTTCTTGGTTAATTGGAGTGACCTAGACCCATGTACTAACTATATATAAAATTATTCATAAGATCAAGGGATTGTAGAAGAGGTCACAGTTTTTCTTTTCTTGGTTAATTGGAGTGACCTAGACCCATGTACTAACTATATATATGGCACCAAGCAAACCCAATATTCTCACTGCCTAATGCAAAATCAATCTAATACATATTTAAATGATAAAAGATCTGAGAGCACCAATTGATCCATGGCATAACAAGAATCAAGCATGATCAGACAAAAGCAACGCAAGCATGCTCTTTTAACACCATACAAAAGCCATATGTGTAGTCACAATTCTTTAACACCATAAGACAAATGCCTTGGATTCATATTTGACATCTATGATCACATTTAGCTTAAAAACCCAATTAAGAATTATACAGATCGAATGTACTTACATGATCGTATAATACTAAAGTTACCAGGCAGCTAATCAGGTTGAGAAAAAGGAATTATGAGATAGTTAGCAGAATTAATGTTCCCACGTCATAACAAACAATAAACCCCAAAATTAATCAGTCAATGAACAAATTAATCCAAAAATTTACAGAAATAATAGTAGGAAAGGTATGTAAACCTGAAAAATTTGACCAAGAATTGTTGTTCCAGTCTTTCGGAAAGATGGAGGCTGAAGGCCTTTCTTCGAAAAATCTTGATTTCTTCTACACAAATCGAAACTGAATCCACCCTTCGGAGGAAGTTCTACAGCTGCCTGAGACATTTTCTGTAATAGGAAACCTACCAGTAGAGTAAAGTAATTTAGCTGTTTAAATGGGAAAAAAAGAAGAAAAAGAAAGAAGGCTTTAAACCAGAAGATTAAAAATATTAAAGAAAAGAAACAGAGAACCAAATGTTGAAACTAAAAGCACGCTAATGATGTCTCTAAGATTTTCACTCAATCATTAAGCTTAATTTAATTTGGATTCTGAGACACTACAGAATGATGAGCTTGAATCATTCAAGCAAAATTCGGACTCATAAAACGCGGCATTACCATGAAAATAGGAGTAATAGAAAACCCTGAAGTTCACAGAAAGTTCGGGGCTTTCGATTGTGAATCATTAATAGAAATTAAATGCACGTTTTAGATTTCCGTTTGACTGACAATTAACCATAAGAAGGTAAAAAAATTGGAATTACACTGTTACGTATATAAGTACACATACATAGATATATCTACACATATATATCCTTGTTTCGTAAAAGAATTGAAACATACAACTAAGCTGAATCTACTGCAACTTTTTGCTGCGTTGAAGTTGAGATTTTATATCACTAGAAAATTTAAAACAAACATACAATAAAAGAACAAAGAAGAAAGCTTCCCAACTAATAAATATTCTTTCCCTATATTTTTTCCTTCACTTTCTCGTAAACCTAGCAGAGGGAATTTTCTCGGTTACAAAAGATGAGTTAAATAAATCATTACAAGACTTACAAGAACTGACGACTTCGATCCTGAGAGTCGACAACCGGAGATTGGAAAAGAATTCTGAGAGGGAACAGAAGAGCTTCCATGCTTATAACGTTATAAGCAATGAGACTTGGAGCATAAGACAGAGGATTTAAGTTTTTACCCGGCATACTTTTATTTATTTTTATTTAAACCACGAAATTTAAAAAATATTGCATACTGAGGATCCATGAAGTAACGACAAATTTTTTTTTTTGGTTTGAGGTGGGCTAGGCTTTCTAAGTAAATAAGAATAGACTTAAGATCTAAAAATTAACATTTTTAATAAAATTTTAAAAACTATCGGTGAAGTTTTCAATTAGTTTAAATTTAATGATTTAAATTCAAGTCAACTAAAAAATTCTCTCTATTAAGACATTATCAAATGATTTATAGTTTAAAATGTTACAATTAAATATAATGTGATTATCTTTTTAAACACTTAAAGTATAAAACCGTTAAAACTATATTATTTTTTCATTTTCACCTTTAATAAAACAGTAAGAAAATTAAGAATTTTTATTTTTTAATTTACAAATTCAATTTGCTTTCATTTTTTTATTAAAATAATATTATATATAAGTACAATAATTGATATGATTACAATATAAGCTCGTTATACCATCTCTAACTCATATAGAAGCTTACAATATTAACACAAAGTGGGAAAAATAACCAAGGTATAAATTGGACAAATATCTCGCACTGTGACGAAAATCGAACTTGAGACATTGTAATCATTTTTTAAAAAAAAGTTATTTACAAATTAATATTTAATTAAAAAATATGAAATGTTTGTTTTTAAAAAAATCACTTTTTAAATTGAAAAACTGATTAATATTCTGATAAGTCCGCACAAATAAAAAAAAATGTTTTTAAATTTTATTTTTTCTTAATTGAGGAACTCTGATACAATGTCAGATTTTGAAATAAAGTGAAAATATAAAATAAAAGAAAAAGAAGAGGAAGATAAACACATATTTTAATGTGGTTTGTTCGATAGACCTACATCCATGAACATAATGACTCCAAAATTACATACTTTTCATCAACATTATGTTTTTTTACAATGTCAGATTTTGAAATAAAATGAAAATATAAAATAAAAGAAAAGGAAGAGGAAGATAAACACATATTTTAATGTGGTTTGCTCGATAAACCTACATCCATGAACATAATGACTCCAAAATTACATACTTTTCATCAACTTTATGTTTTTTTACAATTCATTGATATATATATATATATATATATATGTGGTAAAGATACAAGATAAAACGGTACTAACAAATAAAAAGTAGTTAATTTGAAGAAAATCATACTTTGATTCAAATATGGATCCTAGGTCCATGACTGGCTACAATATTTCTAGTTTTGGAAGATAATTTTGCATCCTCTCCCTTTCTTTTTCTCAAATTGTAGTTTTACATTGTAGGAGAATCAATTCTGAAACTTAATGAGGAGGAAAAAATATATGTTAATGCATTGATCAACATAATTTCTCATTTTCCTCCTCTCATAACACGTGTGAATACAATGATAACGTTATTTGAGGTTAAATTTATGTAAGCTTAAATCAACTTACTTAAATATGATCGAAACATTTTTTGGTTTGAAAGAGTTTTTAGCAAATTGATTTAAATTTGATTAAATCTATCCAAACAACGTCATTAAACATATCTCACAACGTGCTAAGTAGAGGAGCTCGTGCAGATAATACTTTACTAATATATAATAAATGAATCAAAAGATATTTTGCGTTATATGGATCTTCTATTTCTAAAACAATATTAATACCAAAGATCCTTAGATCAACCATATTATTAGTATCAAAATATATGGTTTTAAAATTTCTAATATATATCAGTTGATTTGATGTACTATATAATATGTCACATGATATATATGCATCTTCAATACATAAAAAAGGAAATAGAAAACTCAAATGTGAGAAATGCTTAGATCAAACAAATCTCAGAATCTTATAAATTCAATCATGGAATAAGTCCAGGCTGTGGTGTCTAGCCTGGTTGGTGTTGCAGTAACTTTGACGGCAATGGTCTCTTTTGGGGCAAGTACTTCAACATGAAGGGCCTAACCAAGATGGCCAACATGTTCAATGGTTTCATCAATGTGGCTGGCATGAGCTTGAGGAATGAGCTTAGGTGCCCTAAACATAATGTAAATGATTAATACAGCTGTACGTGTATGTATTTGCTGTCTCTCACTTCCCTCCCCTTTTTGCGCAAAAAATAAAATTGCTAGGCACTTGTATATTTCTTGAGTAGCCTCAAAATAAATCTACTTGTTGACCTGGACTTTTTGGCATAGTGATTACTTCAGATCTTTTATATAAGGGATTTGGGTTCGAATATCTTTCCGTCAATATGCCGAAAAAAGGTAGCGCAAACCTAGAGTTTTTGGACAGTGCGCAAACCTTACAATTACCCATTATTCAAACACCAAACACAGTTATTTAAATGCAATGATGTAGAGTTAAAAGATATCTTTTAAAAAAAAAAAAAAGAAACCTACTTATGAAGCATGGAGGATTTTATTGGTTTCATAAACAAAATGATACTATGATTTCCACATGGTACTACTATATAAATAAGACTTTGATGAGTTATCAAACACCCAAAATCAAGGAACACAAACAAACTCAACATGACAATAAGGTTCATATCTTTGTTCTTCTTCCTCTCTACGTTCCTTCTGTTAAGAAAATAGCAAGAATTTGAACAACACGCACACACAAATAATTGAACACAGAGATTTAACGAGATTCAACAATGTGCCTACTCCTCGGACCCACACCCAAAGTATTTAACTATTTGGCAAAAGCCCAGAGAAAATTAGAGCAGTGCTCTGTTACAAAAGCAACTCACTTGAGTTTTACAAAACTCTCTATCTCTCACACTATCTCTTGTTTTTGTGGTGATTAGAACCCAAGGTTCAAAGCCTATTTATAGGCTTAGCATTTCTCAAATCAATGAAGAAAGGAAAAAAACAGAAGAAAGTGGGCGGTCACCGAAAGGTGCTTGGCACCGAAAGTTTCCTTGAAAAAAAAAAATCCAAGGCTGTAGCTACCAACTGTCCCCTTTTTATTTTGTCTCCAATGCCACCGAAAGATTCTTATTTTTTATTGTCTCCACTAATAACAATCTCCCACTTGGAGACAATTCCAACATAGTCAAACTAGGTGTGAGTCTTCTTCTGATCGAAGCTGAACATCCTTTCAGCTTCTCAACTGTAACAGTCTTGGTTAACATGTCTGCGGGATTCTTGCTGGTGTGAATCTTTTCCAGTGTAATAACTCTTTCTTCTAAGAGCTCCCGTATGAAATGGTACCTAATGTCGATGTGCTTTGTCCTGGCATGAAATGCAGAATTTTTGGCCAGATGAATTGCACTCTGACTGTCACTGTAAATCTTACAGTCCTTTTGCTCTTTGCCTAATTCTCTGAGTAGACTTTGTAGCCATACCATTTCCTTACATGCTTCTGTTGCTGCCACGTACTCTGCTTCTGTAGTCGAGAGAGTTACAATCTTCTGTAATCTCGAGACCTAACTCACTGCTGCACTGCCCAGTGTAAAAACATACCCTATAGTACTCTTTCTACTATCTAGGTCTCCTGCCATGTCAGAATCAACATAACCTTTCAAGCTGATCTCTAATCCATCACAGCGTAGGGATAGATTAGTGGTACCTCTCAAGTACCTCATAATCCACTGCACAGCCTTCCAATGCTCCTTGCCTGGATTATTCATGAATCTGCTCACGACTCCCACTGCTTGTGCAATATCTGGTATGGTACAGACCATAGCATATATGAGGCTACCAATTGCTGAGGCATATGGTACTTTTGACATATATTCATGTTCTTCGACTGTCGTTGCACATTGTCATTTTGAAAGTGCGAAGTGACTTGCTAGTGGAGTGCACATTGGTTTAGCCCGATCCATGTTGAACTTTTTTAATTCTTTTTCGATGTACTGTTCCTGAGATAGCCACAATCTCCGATTCTTTCTGTCTCTACTGATCCGTATACCAAGGATTTGTTTAGCCATACCTAAATCCTTCATAGAAAACTCTTTGGAGAGTTGTTCATTCAACATTGTTATTTCCACCATGCTTGATCCTGCAATAAGCATATCATTCATATACAATAGAAGAATGATGTAGGAATCATCAAACTTTTTGAACTAACAACAGTGGTCAGTGTTACATCTTGTATACTCGTTTTTAGACATGAAATTATCAAACCTGATATACCACTGTCTGGGTGCTTGTTTCAACCCATACAAGCTTTTCTTGAGCTTACAGACCAACTCTTCCTTCCCTAGTTCTTCATACCCCTGTGGTTGCTTCATGTAGATATCTTCATTCAGATCACCATGAAGGAAAGCGGTTTTCACATCTAGCTGTTCTAGATGTAAGTCTTCTACTGCAACAATGCTCAATACAGATCTGATGGTACACAACTTTACAACAGGAGAGAAAATCTCAGTATAGTCGTGTAACAACCCATCCCGGGTTGGCCACCCCAAAACGGTATCATCACATTTTGAGAATCCCAGCATAACACATATATACAACAATAAATATCATCAAAAGAACTTTACATCAATCTGATCTCTAAGCATTCTATACAATGTAAAATGCATGAAGATTTACAAATAAATTTTTTCATTAGTCTGAGGATGATGACACGTACGCGGCTTACAAAAAATGATTTCTTCTGAACCTCAACTCACCAAACTATTTGCCAAGCCTGCTACCTGAAAATCATTGTACAATGAGGGGTGAGCTTCACAAGCTCAGTGAATTAAATTTACTAGAAGTGTTCCAAATTCCATAAATAGTCATTTAATATTTAATCTTTTATTTTTCACATAACCTGATAACAACTTTCTAATATCCTTTCCCATATCATAAGATTTATTCTCTATCAATCTCTTCTTCTCAATCATCAGTCCACCTTAAAACCATCAATTATCTCATAATTACCTCGTAATGAGGTTCATATCATAAAGTCTATCATTTAGATAAGTCTTATCACCAAACTGTCTCTTTCTATGAGACTCAACCATCTATAATTAAATTCACAATAATATATCACATTTCAGCATTTCAATAATCTCATCATCATAGCTGTCTCTTTTTATGAGACTCAGCCATCATACACGACAATATACCACATCTCAGCTTTTCAATAGTATTTTCATCATAACTGTCTCTTTCTATGAGACTCAGTTATCTATAATTAAATTCACAGTAATATATCACATCTCAGCATTTCAATCATGCAGCAATAATTAAAATAGATGCAAATTCATGAATGATTATGATGGGAACGTCTTCCCACCTGTCGACAGGTTGTTATTATCTTAGACCGGCTGCCCTCCCGGTTCTTTTATTCTCATCAGACCGGCTGCCTTCCCGATTAATTCCAGCATATACTGGCTGTCACGGTTTTCACTTTTCATTCCAGCATATACCGGCTGTCACGGTTTTGCACTTTTCATCCCAGCATATACCGGCTGTCACGGTTTTCACTTTTCATTCCAGCATATACCGGCTGTCACGGTTATTTCATTAGACCGGCTGCCTTCCCGATTCTTTTGGTTATATTATTAAATGCATATGCACATGAACAATGATATGAAACAGTAATATAGAAACAATATAAAATTTCAAACCACTTAAATTGGCCATCCTGATTATCCACAAATTCATCTAACAAAGATTCTTTAAAATTCCCTATATCCAATCATCCTGATTTTTATCAAATTATATAAAAATTCCACTAAATTCTTCTCATCAAATAATCAATTAAAGTCTGTCAAGATCCACTAAAATTCATCTCAAATCATCCATTAAAATTTGTCAAGATACACTAAAATTCATCTCATTATAATTCGTATTAAAAATTCAATATATATTATTAATAATTTATCTTTCGCTTTTATTCTCAAATAAATTTATTATTTTAAAAAAAAATATATTATTTCTCACAAAAAAATATTTTTGCATGTCCAAATTTCCTATCATAGCTATAAATCAATTTTTCCATCTATCACCCAAGTATGCATCAATAATTTATTTTAATTTTTATTACTAAATATTTTATTTAGACTACTTAAAGTAAATCCAACTCACCTCGTAGCACTCAAAGTTACCCATGGATCACCTTCTTGCCATTCTCGGTTCTTCTCAGAAATTTCTCCAGATGTAAATAGTCAACTCCTGAAATAATATCTGTATTAAGTTTCTAATTATTTCTTAAATTCATCATAAACCACTCCCTTTGAAAATTCCTACTTTGAGCTCCGGGAATTTCATATATGCTAAAAATTCAAAAATAAATACTACGCTATTACCTTATAATACTGATGGCTTTTCATGATATTTTATGAAATTTCATAGAAAATCTCTTCAAAATTTTGTTTTTTTAACTTTTCTTTGGATCTCTAAGTGTTTAGAGAAACAGAAAATCAAAGGAAAAATGTAAACAAAATTTTGGTACTCTATATCTTCGGCTTCTATCTATACAAGCAAAGTAGTTCTCATCGGTTGCACTCTCAACATAATATATAGCACATGATTATGCTTAAAAAAAAAAACAAATGAAAGACATAATTATGCCTAAATGGAAGACATCATTATGCCTAAAAGTGTATAATATCATTATGTCTAAAGTGGAGGTCATTATAATGCCTAAATTGAGTGTTTTCACCTTTTTTTTCACCTGCTGCCACGATTTTTCACCTCTTTTTTACTAATCACTATTCACGATTTACTATTCATGTTTTTTTTTTTTTTTTTTTGCATTTCAACCTTTGCCTCTTTCAATCCTCATTCTACCTTCTGGTATTTTAACTCTTTGTCATATTTATTAAAATACATATTTATCCTTACTGTAAAAATACGGGTATTATAATTCTACCCACCTTTCAAAAATTTCATCCTCGAAATTTCTTTGTTTTGCTCCAGAAACAATTGTGAATACCACTTTTCTATAATTGTCTCATACTTTCACGTAATCTCTTCAACATCCTTATTCTGCCACCGTACTTGAACTAATGCAATTTCCTTTATTATACAAAACTTGCTCATTTCTCTAAAATCCTTATTGGTACTTGGATGTACACCCAATCTTTCTAAATTTCTATAGCTTAGCTCGAAATATTATAATACTCATCATGTAAACCTTTTCTCAATAGAGAAATATGAAATACATTATATAAGTGTTTTAATTCTAAGGCAACTCCAGGCTATTTATAACTAACCCAACTTTCTTATCAACCTCATAGGGTCCCACATACCTCGGATTCTTTTTTTTTTTTTTACTCAATACGCATTTTCGTTAAGATATTTTTCAATACACCCAATCACCTACTTGAGACTCAAGAGGTCTACTATAGGCTGTTTTACAGTTCTCTCTAACCAATTAGATCATCTCAGCTGTTAACTCAGTCATTGATGGACCAAATATATTTCTCTTCCCAATATGTAGGAGTTCTACACCTCCTACCATACAATGTCTCAATCGATGTCATTCAATACAATTTTATATTGATAATTATAAGCAACTCCAATCAATGAAATGTAAACATCTCAACTTACTGAGAAATTCATCACATTTGTCCTTAACATATCTTCTAGTATTCTAAAAATCCAATATGAGCATGAAAATTATATTAAATTGCCACTGTGTATCTGTATCTTTCTGAAAGCCTCTCCCAATATCAAGATGTAAATCTAACATCTTTATTTGATGTTATGCTCAATAGTACTCCATACAACCTCACAGTCTCAGCTACATCCCTTTTTTAATCTTGACCATCAGAATTTCTGTTTAAATCCTCTATATTTCTTATTGTTACTTGATTTCATCGAATCTACATTATTATGTACCTTTCTCACTATCTCCTTTTTCAATTTTTGCATTATTGGGAACACCATCCATGTACCAACACCAAACTACCTTCATTTCAGATTTGAACTCAAAATGCTTTCTAGTAAGCACTCAAAGTTTATCTTTTCTATCTCTTCATCTTAACCTTGCATCTCTAAAACATTTTACTATGGATAATTGTACAACCATATTCGTTAACCATAATCCTCTATCACTGATGTTCAACTTCATTCTTATCTCTTTTAAATCTGTCATCAATTTCACATCAGGATCCCTATAGTAGTTAACCCTCTTGTAGAATTTTCTACTCAATACATCAGCTATCACCTTCATATTTTTAGATGATAATGAATTGTACAATCATAGTTACTAGTCAACTCCATTCACCATCTTTGCCTCAAATTCAAATCTCTCTAGGTAGGAAAGTATGTCAAACTCTTATAACCCGTGAATATCTTACAAGAGGCTCCATATAAATGATGTCTCCAATCTTTTATACAATTACTATGGCAGCCAACTCTAAGTCATGAATAGGATAATTTCTATCATGAATCTTCAACTGCCTAGAAGTATAGCCCATAACTTTCCTATGTTACACATATCCCAATCATTTATATGACTTATCATTATACACCGTAAATCCTTCATCACCAGAAGGAAACACCAATACCGGAGCTGTAGTCAATTTCTCCTTTAGTAATTGAAAATTTTTCTCACACTTCTTTCACCATACAAATCTCACCTCTTTACTGGTCAATTTATTCAACAGCAATTCAATAATAGACAAATTCTGAAAGAATCTTCTAATCCCAAGAAGATTCTAATCTCAGTTATATTAGTTGGTTTCTCCCAACTTAACATTATCTCTGCCTTTTGTGGATCAATTGTTATGCCGTTTCCGAATATTAAATGTTCCAAGAAAGTTATTTCCTTCAACCAACATTCACACTTAGAAACTTTGCGTATAATTTCTCTCTCCTCAGAATCCCCGGCACACTGTTTAATGGTCCATATGTTGTTTTTCCTTCTCAGAATATATCAGAATATCATTACTGAAAACAACCATAAGATTATCAAGAAACAGTTTAAATATTTTATTCATCAAGTCCATAAATGTTTCTGAAACATTAGTTAATCCAAATGACATCACGAAAGCTTATGAGCATAACGTGTCCTAAAAGTAGTCTTAGGCACGTCTCCCTTCTCTATCCTCTATTGGTGATAACTTGATCTCAAGTTTATCTTAGAAAACATTCTCACTCCTTGCAACTGCTTAAACAATTCATTTATCATGGGAAAAATGTATTTATTCTTATTCAACTATCTATAGTCTATACACATCCTTATCGTTCCATCTTCCTTCTTCACTAACAACACCTGACTCCCCAAACACCTTAGGTCAGATAAATTGTTTATCCACAAATTCTTAAAATGGTACGTTCAACTTTCTCAATTCAGCTGACATCATTCTGTAGGGTGCTATTAAATATATGTGATAATCCTGGTATCACATCAATAGAGACTTTAATCTCCCTACTTGGAGGCAACCTAAATAATTCATCAAAAATTAATTTAGAATATTCTTTCATCACTATCTCCTTTTTATAATTCATGATATATACCCAATACTCCTTAAAACCCTTCTTCAATCATCTCCAATTGGCCAGAGCAAAAATAAGATAGTTAAAAGTATCTCACGTCTATATCTTGACCCTTCTTTCTAGAATAATTAACCCAGACATAAAACGTTGATAACCAATTATTTCCCAAAATAAATTATATTCGAAGATAATAAATCAAATTCAGATTTTCTGTCACTAATACGAATCACACAATCCCTTATGAATATTCATGATTATCACTCTATCTCAAGTGAGAACTTTAACAAGGATATTTTGCAATCCAAGGACTAATAAATTCTTCAATAGATTTTATATGAATACTGGATGCAAAAGAATTCGTTGCATCAAAGTCAACCAACACTGACATGTCCACCTTCTTCACACATAAAACATTTTAAATTTTGACAAATTCTGGGATAAATATCTTATACGGATATAATTATAATAAACTTTTATATCCCAATCATACATCAGATTGCCACTTCCATTTTGTGGCATAATTACTTCCTCTATCATGACTTCCAATTCCCATAATCTGTCTCCCAAATCTAAGAGTCTCACCAATAGTATTTTAAGATACGTAATCATCAGATTCTATTTGTCTCTGACTCTGTACTTCAGTTTCCTGTAACAATGAATGCCTCATTTGGAGTGGTCTCTCACCCTGTATATTCATACTACCATTACTTCTATAACCTTTATGTCTAAGCCTCTTTAACCACTTTTTCTCTTTCCCTTAAACTCCATCACATCTCTCTCGATCTGTAATAATATAACCACCAATCTAACATAATTCATATGCCTCATGTAAGATAATTTCGATCAAGCGTTAAAACATAGTTCATCTTTGAACCTCTTACACTTCTTCTCCTCTTGATCTACCATTTTTGGTACAACCATTGATAAAACCGAAAATCTGCTATCATACCAAGCCACAGTTAATATGTTTACCCCAAATAAATAATATTTCTATCCTGTTGAGCTCTAGAGATATAAGGAAAATATCTATCAAGAAAAACTCCCTTAAACCTATTTCAGGTTAAGGGTCTATCAATATTTGTACTTACCTTGGGAAAAATATCCTTCCATCATTCACAAAACATCTCTTTCTAATGCAAATGAAGTAAAGGCAATCATCTGTTGTAAAATACTAAATAATGTCTCCATATATTTCTCCGAAACTAAAGCGTAAAATGATTCATAGATCCTTTAAACAACAAAGCATTTAACTTAATTATATCTCCTTGCATCTTATGTATAAATCCACTTTTCCCCCTTTTTAAGTGTCTACCATTACTGGATTAACAACATCAGGCACTGCTCTAGTCTGTTTATCAAGTCTATGCTATAAGTTATTCACTCAATCATCTGAAACATTCATCTTCTCAAAAGCATGAGTAAGAGCTTATCTTAGCTCATCTCTTTTAACTTCAGATTCTCTCATACCTCGATTTATCAAAAATATTTTGGGCCTACCACGCCCTCTCAAATCAACAATTCTAACTCTAGCTCTAGTGCGTCCATGTGTCATCCTCAGACTGTTCATTATAATTTACTTTAATCTTCCACTTTCTTACTTTTTTATGCAGTCTACAGAATCATACAACCTAATGCTCTGATACCAAAATTGTAACGACCCATCCCGGGTTGGCCACCCCGAAACAGTATCATCACATTTTGAGAATCCCAGCACGACACATATATACAACAATAAATATCATCAAAAGAACTTTACATCAATCTGATCTCTAAGCATTCTATACAACGTAAAATGCATGAAGATTTACAAATAAAATTTTTCATTTTATTTTCTCATTAGTCTGAGGATGATGACATGTACGCGACTTACAGAAAATGATTTCTTCTGAACCTCAACTCACCAAACTATTTGCCAAGTCTGCTACTTGAAAATCATTGTATAATGAGGGGTGAGTTTCACAAGCTCAGTGAATTAAATTTACTAGAAGTATTCCAAATTCCATAAATAGTCATTTAATATTTAATCTTTTATTTTTCACATAACCTGATAACAACTTTCTAATATCCTTTCCCATATCATAAGATTTATTCTCTATCAATCTCTTCTTCTCAATCATCAGTCCACCTTAAAACCATCAATTATCTCATAATTACCTCGTAATGAGGTTCACATCATAAAGTCTATCATTTAGATAAGTCTTATCACCAAACTATCTCTTTCTATGAGACTCAACCATCTATAATTAAATTCACAATAATATATCACATTTCAGCATTTCAATAATCTCATCATCGCAGCTGTCTCTTTTTATGAGACTCAACCATCATACACGACAATATACCACATCTCAGCTTTTCAATAGTATTTTCATCATAACTGTCTCTTTCTATGAAACTCAGTCATCTATAATTAAATTCACAATAATATATCACATCTCAGTATTTCAATCATGCAGCAATAATTAAAACAGATGCAAATGCATGAATGATTATGATGGAAAAGTCTTCCCACCTGTCGACAGGTTGTTATTATCTTAGACCGGCTGCCCTCTCGGTTCTTTTATTCTCATCAGACCGACTGCCTTCCCGATTAATTCCAGCATATACCGGCTGTCACACTTGTCAATTTTCATCTCAGCATATACCGGCTGTCACGGTTTTCACTTTTCATTCCAGCATATACCGGCTGTCACGGTTATTTCATTAGACTAGCTGCCTTTCCGGTTCTTTCGGTTATATTATTAAATGCATATGCACAAAAACAATGATATGAAACAGTAATATAGAAACAATATAAAATTTCAAACAACTTAAATTGGCCATCCTGATTATCCACAAATTTACCTAACAAAGATTCTTTAAAATTCCTCATATCCAATCATCCTGATTTTTATCAGATTATATAAAAAATTCCACTAAATTCTTCTCATCAAATAATCAATTAAAGTCTATCAAGATCCACTAAATTTCATCTCAAATCATCCATCAAAATTTGTCAAGATCTACTAAAATTCAACTTAAATCATCCATCAAAATTTGTCAAGAAACACTAAAATTCATCTCAAATCATCCATCAAAATTTGTCAAGATCCACTAAAATTCATCTCATTATAATTCGTATTAAAAAATCAATATATATTATTAATAATTTATCTTTCGCTTTTATTCTCAAATAAATTTATTATTTAAAAAAATATATTATTTCTCACCGAAAAATATTTCAGCATGTCCAAATTTCCTATCATAGCTATAAATCAATTTTTCCATCTATCACCCCAATATACATCAATAATTTATTTTAATTTCTATTACTAAATATTTTATTTAGACTACTTAAAGTAAATCCAACTCACCTCGTAGCACTCAAAGTTACCCGTGGATCACCTTCTTGCCGTTCTCGGTTCTTCTCAGAAATTTCTCCCGATGTAGATAGTCAACTTCTGAAATAATATCTGTATTAAGTTTCTAATTATTTCTTAAATTCATCATAAATCACTCCCTTTGAAAATTCCTACTTTGAGCTCCGGGAATTTCATATATGCTAAAAATTCAAAAATAAATACTACGCTATTACCTTATAATACTGATGGCTTTTCATGATCTTTTATGAAATTCCATAGAAAATTCCTTCAAAATTTTGTTCTTTCGACTTTTCTTTGGATCTCCAAGTGTTTAGAGCAACAGAAAATCAAAGGAAAAATGTAAAAAAAAATTTGGTACTCTATGTCTTCGGCTTCTATCTATACAAGCAAAGTAGTTCTCATCGGTTGCACTCTCAACATAATATATAGCACATGATTATGCTTAAAAAAAAAACAAATGGAAGACATAATTATGCCTAAATGGAAGACATCATTATGCCTAAAAGTGTAGAATATCATTATGTCTAAAGTGGAGGTCATTATAATGCCTAAATTGAGTGTTTTCACCTTTTTTTTCACCTGATGCCATGATTTTTCACCTTTTTTTTACTATTCACTATTCAAGATTCACTATTCATATTTTACTATTCATTTTTTTTTTTTTTGCATTTCAACCTTTGCCTCTTTCAATCCTCATTCTGCCTTCTGGTATTTTAACTCTTTGTCATATTTATTAAAATACATATTTATCCTTACTATAAAAATACGGGTATTACAAGTCGATACCTGCCTTTTGTTGAAATCCCTTGACTACCAGCCTGGCCTTGTATCGCTTAGTTCCATTGTGTTCTTCTTTCAACTTGTAAACCCACTTGTTATGCAAAGCTTTTTTGCCTTCTGGAAGCTCAGCCAAATCCCATGTCTGATTTACTATCAGGGAGTCCATTTCTTCATTCATTCCAGCCTCCCACTTGAGCTTATCTTTAACTTGCATTGCTTCTTCATAACATTCTGGTTCACCATTGTCAATTAATAACAAATAATTCAGAGATGTTAAATAACGAGCTGGGAGTTGACCTTTGTTAACTCTTTCTGATCTCCTCAATTCTTGAGGGGGAACTTGGAGAACGTGAGTGTGAGATTCTATATTCTCATATCTGGGTTGTAACACTCCTTTTGTAGAAATTTCATTAAGTTCTACAAACTCTTTCTTTTTTGTTTCTCCTTCCACTTGTTTCATCATGTCCTTATATAGAACATTCTCGTTAAACACTACATCTCTACTTCTAAAGACTTTTCTGTTTTCTGGATCCTAAAACCGATAGCCAAATTGATTAATGCTATATCCAACAAAAACACACTTTTTGGATTTTGGGTCTAGCTTAGACCTTTCATATGAGTTTATATGGACATAAGAGGTGCAACCAAATATTCTTAAGTATGATAGGTTTACCTCTTTTCCTGTCCACACTTCTTCTGGAAGTCCAAACTCAAGTGCAACAGATGGTCCTCTGTTGATCAGATAGACTGATGTGTTCACCGCTTCTGTCCAGAACTGTTTGGGTAATCCAGCATTAATCCTCATGCTTCTAGCACGTTCATTAATGGTTCGGTTCATGTGTTCTACCACTCTATTTTGCTGCGGTGTTTTAGGAACTGTCTTCTGTCTCTTAACACCATTGAGAGGACAATATTCCTCAAATTCATCGCTACAATATTCTCCACCATTGTTTGACCTCAGACATTTTAGCTTCCGACCTGTTTCAGTCTCAACCATAGCTTTCCACTTTTTGAAGACATCAAATACATCAGATTTATGCTTCCAGAAATATACCCATAACTTCCTAGTGGCATCATCAATAAAAGTAACATAATATTGAGACCCATTAAGAGATGGTACCTTGGTTGGTCCCTACACGTCTGTATGGACCAATTCCAACTTTTCAAGCTTTGGTTTTCTGCTCGTCTTAGAAAAACTTACATTTTTTTTTGTTTTCCAAAGAGGTAGTCATCACAGAAGCTCAGGTCCAGATGCTCCAAATTTGGAATCTTCCCTTTTGATAACATGACCTTCATACATTTCTCACTCATGTGCCCAAGTCTGCGGTGCCAGGTGTCTGCGCTCGAATCTATTGATGTAGCTGTTAGAACACTATTTGTTCCATTCGTCACATAGAGAGTACCTTCTTTCTTTCCGTGAGCTATCATCATAGCCCCTTTTGACACCTTCCATGAATCACTTGTGAAAGTGGTTTTGTATCATGAATCTGACAGTTGGCCTACTGATATCAAATTCCTTGTGAGGTTCGGAACATGTCGCACATCCTTCAACTGTAGGGTAGTCCCATTCGCCAGGTTTATCTGTACATCTCCTCTTCCAGTTATGCTCCATGGTTCATCATCTCCGAGATACACTTTCCCGAAATCACCCTGCACATAATTTTGGAGTATCTCCTTCTGACAGGTAGCATGAAAAGATGCACCAGAATCTATCACCCACAAATCATTACGAACAGAAACAGAAAGGATCAAAGTATCACAATCTTTATCAGAAAGATTAATAGAATTTTTACTTTCCTGATTATCATTCTGCTTTGGTGCTTTGCAATCTCTCATCAGATGTCATTTCTTTCCGCAGTTCTAGCAACCTCCACTTCTTGATTTTGGTCCTCTTGTTTTACTCTTCCTAAATTTATAACTTCCACGGTTCTTGTTTCCTCTATTTGAAGATCTTCCTCTTTCTTCTATGCTCAAAGCATTCCCAGACGTTTCCGCAGATCCTGAAGATCTTCTGCGCAATTCTTCGCTTAGAAGAACTCCCATAACATCATCAAACTTTAGCTTTCCAGAGTTAGAAGAGTTACTAATAGCCATTACCAGACTATCCCAGCTATCTGGTAACGTTGACAAAGTTAGCAATGCTCTAACTTCATCGTCGAAGCTGATCCCAACGGATTCCAACTGACTTGTCAGTGTGTTGAAACCGTTCAAGAGTTCAGCGATGCTACTGCCGTCTTCCATCTTCATATTGAAGAGTCTTTTCATCAAGAATACCTTATTTGAGGCTTATGGCTTCTCGTACATTTTGGACAGAGCCGCCATTAAATCTGCAGTGGTTTTCTCCTTCGAGATGTTGAACGCGATAGTTGCACCGAGAGAGAGTCTGATCGTGCCAAGAGCCTTCCTGTCCAGCACTTCCCACTATTCATCTGTCATTTCCTGTGGTTTCTTTGTTTTGCCGCCAAGAGGAAGATAAAGATATTTCTGGTAAAGATAATCCTCTATTTGCATCTTCCAAAATCCGAAGTTTGCTCCATTGAACTTCTCGATCCTTGCTTTACTTTTGTCCGCCATTGCTCCCACTCGAATACTAGAGCTCTAGATCATTTCTGACAATTCCTGCGAACCTCCGTGTATTAGAACACCGTTGCCGATGAATCGGTACCACCGGCAAAATTTCACTATTCACAAAATTCACTATTCATGTGAATAGTAACCTCGCAAAAAAGACAGACAGAAATTTATCACCAAACGATCTGATACCAGTTGTTAAGAAAATAGCAAAAATTTAAACAACGCGCACACACAAAGAATTGAACACAAAGATTTAACGAGATTCAACAATGTGCTTACTCTTCGGACCCACACTCAAAGTATTTAACTATTTGATAAAAGCTCAGAAAAAATCAGAGCAGTGCTCTGTTACAAAAGCAACTCACTTAAGTTTTACAAAACTCTCTATCTCTGACACTATCTCTTGTTTTCGTGGTGATTAGAACCCAAGGTTCCAAACCTATTTATAGGCTTAGCATTTCTCAAATCAACGAAGGAAGGAAAAAAACAGAAAAAAGTGGGCGGTCACCGAAAGTTGCTTGGCACCGAAAGTTTCCTTGAAAAAAAAAATCCAAGGCTGTAGCTACCAGCTGTCCCCTTTTTATTTTGTCTCCAATGCCACCGAAAGATTCTTATTTTTTATTGTCTCCACTAGTAACACCTTCTTCTCTTACGTATCATCACACTACATGCTAAGCCAACAATGGCTCTCCCTTTATCCACCAATTCACGTTGGATCGTCGATGAAAACGAGCAACGAGTGAAGTTGGCATGCGTGAATTGGGTTTCACATCTTGATGTAATGGTTGCAGAAGGGCTAAGCAAGCAACCTATGGATGTGATCTCAAAGAAGATTGTGTCTCTGGGGTTCAATTGTGTTAGGCTCACTTGGCCACTTGTTTTGGTTACCAATGACTCTTTGGCCTATCTAACTGCTAGACAGTCTTTCCAAAACCTGGGTATGCTTGAATCAATTGTTGGCATCCAAGCCAACAACCCCTCCGTCATTGATCTTTCTCTCATGAAAGCTTTTCAGGTAATGTATCAATATTTCTATATATGATATATCCTTGATTAACTAAAGAAAGCTTAGAGTATTTAAAAATGGAATAACCAAGAAAGTATAGCACTAAGATAAGAAAAAGAGGCTTGTGTTTAATGTTCAGCTGAAGTATAGGTTAAATGGTGACAATAAATCAAATGCTTAAATACCAAATTACAAATTCTAATATATATCAGTTGCTTTTATACATGCATATTCTGATACTACAATAACATTAATGTCAAAACTGCTGGATAAAGCAAATTTGATAAAAAATTTAATTTAATTATGGAATCATATTTCAGGCTGTGGTGTCTATCCTTGGAGACAACAATGTGATGGTCATGCTAGACAATCACCTTAGCAAGCCTGGCTGGTATTGCATTAAGTTTGATAGCAATGATTTCTTTGGGGACAAATTCTTCAACTCTGAGCTCTGGATAAGGGTCTAACTCAGATGGCAACTATTTTTAATGGTGTCACCAATGTAGTTGGCACGAGCTTGAGGAATGAGCTTAGAGGCCCTAGGCAGAATGTAAATTATTGGTACATGTGAATATTTCTCTGTTTCTCTCTCTAATTCCACTCCTTTTTTTTTTTCAAAAACTAAAATTCCTGATCATTTATATATTTCTTGAGTAATACTATTCTGACCCCAAAATAAGCCAACTTGGTTTACTATCTTAGAGTTTGGACAGTCACAAATTCACAATATCGTGTATTAATAATATCATGATACCTTGTAACTTACAGATAGTGCACTAGTAACTTTTCCCAATGACGACAGAACTTGATGAATTGTGCAAATGAGCGAACGGTTTGCATCTCTTTCTAGTTCTCGTCTTTGTTTCTTTGAAGTCAAACGAATGTAAGGGCTTGAACTATAAAATGGCATGCAATAATCCAAATTCGAGTTTTGTGTCTGATTCTAGTTATGTTCAATAAACTGCGCCTAGGTGCATGCAGAGATGAGCTGAGGCAGTGTACTCAGCAAATCCAGATGTTCTTGTTATACTATCGGGTTTGAATTATGACAAGAGTTGTCATTTTTCCTCAAGTGACAAGTGAATCTTACATTCACTGAAAACTAATATTCGAGTATCATTGGAATGAATTTTCAGATGGAAAAGCATGGGAAATCAGCAATCCAAACCATGTGTGTGGCAAAATGGTCAATGAAATGAATAGGATGGCAAGATTTTTGCTGGAACAAGAGTGGACTTTGTTTGTAAGTGAGTTTGGGATGGACCGAAAGGTGTTACTGGGAATGGAAATAGGTATTTGAATTGCTTTTTGGGTGTGGCAGCTGAGCTTGAATTACTCTGGGCATTGTGGACACTTGTTGGGAGCTATTATTTGACGGAAGGGATCATGGGATTAAAGGAGTATTATGGGGTGTTCAATTGGAACTGGCATGAGATCCGAAACTCAAGCTTCTTGCAGAATATATTTGTCCTTAAATCTCCCTTTCAAGATATATATGATTCCTCAGTTGGATTTCTAAGCATGTAGTTTGGAAAACAATCTCTGCTTTCTTTTTCTATTTTCAGAAAGTGAAAACCGTTTTCATTTGCACCTTTTAATTCTATATTAAGCTGTTTTTTATTATTTTTTTATTTTTGAATTTGAAGCGTTTTCAATTTCATTTTCTAATACAGTATGCACTTTGTTTTCATTTTAGTTTTTTTTTTTTTTTTTTTTTTTTTTAATTTCCTTATAATCATAAATGGCACTTGTGTTACATGCAGGGCCAGGTCTTCCCGAAACTAATCTACATAAAGTGACTTTCAATCCATCAACTGGACTTTGTGTAATAAGAAAATCAATGCTTGACCCATTGGGTTTGGGTCCATGCACCGAGTCTGAATACTGGAGCTACACACCTCAGAAGACTGCATCCATTAAGGGAACACATTTATGCTTGCAAGCAAATGAACTGAGGAACCAAGCAAAACTTAGTATAATTTTCACAAGCTCTAGTTCAAATTGGGAGCCCATATCAGATTCTAAGATGCACCTGTCATCTAAGCTAAGCACACGAGTCGTTTGCAATATAGTGCGTGCAAGTGCAAAGTCGAATCCATAAGGAATTGCGTCGCAAAAGATTTTTATCTAAACTAAACCTATTTTAACCTAGTTCCGAATTTCGAACTGTGCCGTGCAAAGAATATAAACTAAACTAAATTGATTTAAAACAAATAATAAAAACACTAAGGTTTCTGAATCCACCCACCAAATTAAAGCATATATTTTCATGATTTTCGTTCCTACAATTGATAAGCAATTACATCCTATGTATGTTCTATATAAAAATAATTTATCAAATAATTCTATGAATCTATCGATATACAAATCACAACGAATACCCTAATTAAATCAAATCATCCAATGTATCCATTTAATTTACAAATCACAGTGGATATCCGATTTAATGTGAATGATTCGATGTATCCGTCGGATGAAACACATCGAATATCTAATTTGAACAGTTTATAAACAAAACAATCAATCATAAGAATTTACTCAAACAATTGAACTGAAATAGAACATCAATACAAAAATGTCGAAATCGTACGAACATATATGAAAATATAATGCTAATCAATGGTGATGCTTCATCTTCAACCTTAGATGAAGGTTTTAACCTTTCATGATTATGAAAATAAATTTCACAATTAAAGTACTAAACATTAAACTTTAAAACACAAAAGAAATAAATTAAAGCTGAAAATATATTGAGAGAGAAAGTACATTTGCAGCTTCTCTCTTTGTTTTTTTTTTCCTTTTTGTTTTTGCTGTGCGACGCTCTCCCCCTTGATAGCAAAGCCTTCGAGATCCACACACCCCTGAAGATGAAGTGAAATGGGGCTTTTATAGGGAAACTCTATGAGTGCAATATGTTTCCAACCGATGTGGGATGTTGGATTTAAGCCTTCACATGCCGCTCAAAACTTCTGCCCACGCTGAAATCATGCACAGCCTAACCTTTGTCTACTAAAACTATCATAACTTTCTTTAGAAAAATCATATTTACGAGCAGTAAAATTCTTCAGAAAATAGACATCCGGATCTTTCCAATGATATATTGCTCATCTCCTGTTTCTTCTTGAATCATTACAGTTTAATCTGCAAAAATCACTTCTACCACGCTGAAATCACGCACAGCCTGACCTTTGTCTACTAAAACTGTCATAACTTTCTCTAGAAAAATCATATTTACGAGCCGTAAAATTCTCCAGAAAATAGACATCTGGATCTTTGCAAACATATATGGCTCATCTCTTGGTTTTTCCTGAATTAATATAGTTTAATCCACAAAAAATGACTGATTTGTAGGTAATTCTGGCAATTTAGTGAAACTCCTTTCCAAGTGCTTGTGAACCTGCAAAACAATGAAAAAACAACTCAAAGTAACAAATTCCTAAGCTAAACATATAAATAAATACTTGAGCGTTGTTGCACTTGATCGAAGGTCTTTTGTACTTGATCGCAACAGCAAATTCCAGCTTTTCCCTATTTTGCTCTTTAAGCCGTATAATTCCATAATGCTCCAAAAACCTAGAAAAACACAGTAAACACAGAAAGAAGATAAAATAGGATGAAATAAAACAAATTAAGAGCTTAACAAATATAAATTAAGGGGCTTAAATATGAATATTTAAGCACTTATCACACCCCCAAACTTACATATTGCTAGTCCCTTAGCAATACGAAACTAAAAACTAAATGAAAAACAAAGAACACAAAGATAAATCCATCTTTCATAGTATCCAAAAATTTAAGTATCACACAAAACCATGATATTCATTCATGAGCAAGCTTAAAAAGATAAACCCATCTTCATAATGAATAGAAATGTTAAAATCTAATTACTTACAAAAGGCCGGCTGAGGCATCACAAGCTCAAATCAGTATAAAGTGAACTAACACATAAATATGAAGCTTCCAAATAATTCTAATGTGCAATTCTTCATGTCTCAAGATTCACAGAATTTCTGATCATAATGAACAATCAATGGCATAGTTTTATTTTATTTTTTCTTTTATTGTGAGGCTCTGCCATGTTTAGTTCCCTTAAGCTTTCTTATTGACCCATGTAGCGAGTGTTGAGTCAATGACTCCCAAACTAGATGATTTTAAGGAATTAGGTGTAAAGGCACCCCTACGGACTTACTAACTCGAGTAAAAAATGCTACGAAACTAAACTGGATTTAATGCAACCAATCAAAATTCCTACCTTTTGACGTGAACGCTCACTGCTTACTGAGGCAAGAGGTCCAGTTACTCAGTGGAAAGTTTATCAATGATGAGCATTTTTCTCTTTTTGTGCAATTTTTTTTATGCCAACGTGTCCATCCAGCAAGTCATCCGGAATCTGCTAAGCCATGGAAACATACACATTAAAATCACATATCATAACTCACACAATTATGTGCTAATGTGCTCGTGTCAGATTGGATCAAACATGTGAATTCTCAAATGCCTAAAGTAAGTAACTAAACTTTAAAACTCTATCATCAGATCATGTGTTCAAGATTTTAAGATTTCTAATGAAATCACATCACAATATTTGTTCAGATCACCCAAAATTTCAAAACAACATGAGCATGCATTTATCTTCTCTTTAAAACGAAGAAAAGAAAAACAACAACAAACTGGGACAAAGTGTATAATATGTCTCCCATACCCCCAAACTTAAATTACACATTGTCTCCAATGTGTGAATAATATGGAAAGAGTTGACCTGGGAGATGGGGAACTAGCTGGACTGGCATGGCTCATTGCATACCCCAAACTTGAACTGAAATGCGCGTTGTCCCTAAAAAATAAAGACTAAAGTAATACTGGAAAACAAAAAAAAAAAACTAGAAATAAACAATAACAAGAAATATGAAAAATAATAAAAACATAACATATGTTATAGGGTATCTCCCATAAGCGTTAAGTTTTACGTCTTCAGCCAGATTCTTCATCCCGACTGAACAAGACTTGGCACCAACTCATCGTCCTTATTCTTAACTACTGTTAATCCAGCCCACTTGGGTACGACATAAATCGTGCTCACCCATTTGCCATCAGAGATTGGATAAATGATCCCTGCATCCAACAACTTTATCACTTCAGTCCTCACAACCTCTTGCATAGCTAAGTTGAGCCTTCTTTGTGGCTCTATCGATGGCTTGGCATTCTTCTCCAAATGTATCGTGTGCATCACCACCAAGGGGCTGATCCTCTTGATATTCTTAATAGTCCAGCTGATAGCTTCCTTGTGCTCTCTTAAAACGTCCAATAATTTCTTCTTTTGAGCTTCAACCAAATCTGAAGCTATAATCACAGGTAAAGAATCTGTTGGACCTAGGAACTTATACTTAAAATTGTCCGGTAAAGGCTTAAGTTCCTTGTTGGGGGGTTCAGGTGCTGCGGTCTCCTCCATCTCACTGCTCTCTTGAAGAGCAGACTCCAAAATGACATTCGATTGCTCAAGTAACTTATCCAAATCCAAATCTAAATCCTCTCCAAACTGAGCAAAGCATGCCTCCAGGAGGTCCTCAATAGTTGATTCATTCACAGTCTCCTCAATAATCTCCTCTATCAAGCATACATTTCTCACTTCATTATATTCTAGTGGTTGCTTACTGATATCAAAGATATAAAGCTCCACTGTCATATTTAAGAAAGAAATCTTCATCACACCTGTCCTATAATTTATCAGGGCATTAGCCGTGGCTAAGAATGATCACCCTAGAATCACCGGTATCTGAATCCCCACATTCTGAACAGGCTCTGTGTCAAGTACAATAAAATCCATGGGGAAATAAAACTTATCCACATTTATCAAAACGTCATCAATTATTCCCTGTGGTATCTTCATTAACCTGTCAGTTAATTGAAGCGTCATGGATGTGGGCTTCAATTCTCCTAACCCCAGCTGCAAATAGATTGAGTAAGGCAAAAGATTCACACTCGCTCCTAGATCCAAAAGAGCCCTCTCAATCCGGCTGACTCCTATCATGCAAGAGATGGTAGGATACCTTGGGTCTTTACACTTGTTGAGCATCTTGCATTGAAGGATTGAGCTAACCTGCTCGGTCAAAAATGTCTTCTTCAGGACATTCGTCCTCCTCTTGACAATGATCAAGTCCTTTAAGAACTTGGCATATGATGGCACTTGCTGGATGGTGTCCAAAAATGGGATATTGATTTGGACCTGCTTGAAAACCTTCAGAATGTCCTCAGACTTTCCTCCTTTCTTGAGTGCTTATAATCTCTCAGGGTAAGGCGCTTTAGGTACAAACGACCTAGAAAAATCCTTAACAGTAGGTGTGGTTGTAGATGGCTTAACATCTCTCTTCTCCTTGTTGCCACTTTCTTGCCCTTGCTGCATAGCAGGGTTCTCTTCCACTTGATTGTCCACTTGTCTCCCAGACCTTAATGTGACAATCAATTGCACTTGTTCCTACTCGTGCGTAGGGGTTGATGAATTTTCAACCGCAAACTGTCCCTTCGGGTTGGGCACAGGTTGATTGGGGAACTTTCCCTTCTCTCTTTCACCCAAGTGACTTGCGATTTGACCCATTTGACTCTCTGGCTTGGCAATCGCTTGTGTGTTTACTATTGTTGCACTCCTCACTTCACTGATGGATTGGCCATTCATCTTCATGATATCCTTGAGGATGTCCTCCAATGACTATGAAACCAACACTAGCGCTTGAGTGGGAGCTTGGTAAGTGGGTGATGGTACTGGATGGGCTAAATGATAATGACTTGGAACTAGTGGAGGAAATCCGGAAGGGTATTGATTGTGAGCATGATGAGGGGATCCTCCCTAATTCATCAGTTGGTTCTGCTTCCATGAAAAATTAGGGTGGTTCCGCCACCCTGGATTATAAGTCTTGGAATAAGATTCATTTGATTGCTTCTGATAGTCATTGAAAGTGTTCACTTGTTCCATGGGATACTCGGCAAAAGCCGGCATAGATGGAAAATTCTGTGTTAAATGCATAGGACTAGCACAAATGGAACAACTATCAACATTGAATGTATTGGCAGCATTGATGGACTGGCCCACAGCGAGAGCGTCAACCTTCTTGGTGAGAGTATTTATCTTTATCCTCAAGTTAATGTCCTTCTTAATCTCATAGATGCCTCCTTTCTTAGGGGCACGAATGGACTTGTCTCGACAGCTTGAAAAATCTCACTGCTGCGAGTTGTCGGATAACTTGTCCAATGCCTTGTACGCTTCATCCCCCGTCAGACTTAAGAATGCCCCCTTCCCATTCATAGACTCGATCATGCTACGGTTGGGTTAAGTCAACCCTTGGTAGAAGAACTAAACGAGTCTCCACTTCTCATATCCATGTGGAGGGTATTTGATCAGTAACTCTTTGAAATGCTCCCAACTCTTAGAAAACTTCTCATCCTCCTCCTGAGTGAAAGAACTAATCTCCTTTCGGCACTCATTCACTTTAGACATTAGGAAAAACTTATTATAGAATTTATTCAACAAGCTTTCCCATGATGTAATAGACCCGGGCGTGTTAGAATCCAACCATGTCCTAGCTCTATTGTGAAGAGAAAAAGGGAAAAGTCTAAGATGGACCGACTCATCTGAGAAGTTCTGGAACTTGAATGTGGCACAAATATCTTTGAACTTCTTCACATGGCTGTAAGGATTTTCAAGATCCAAGCCATGAAATGAGGGTAGGAGTTGGATGACATGTGGCTTTAGATCAAAATGGGTAGCATTGGTGGGTGGCAACACTACACAAGAAAGGGAGTTAGTCGCATTGGCTGCAAACAAATCCTTAAGGGATGTAGTAAAGTCCATGTTCCAAGCTCTAGGTTGCTCTACATTCTCCGGTTGATTTGCATTCCTTAAATTGTCTCCCATCTCAATCATCTCTCTCTCAACAGGTGCTCTCTTATTTATGCTAAGAGTTCTTTTGTTTTTTTTAATTTTTTTTTATTTTTTACGAGCAATTGCAAATAGAAACAAATAAACTAAAATAAAATTGCAAAAAGAAAAATAAAACAAAAATGCTAACTAAACTAGTAGAAAAATAAAATCAATTCAAACAAAAATTTAATTTTCATAAACAAAACAACTCCTCGGCAACGGCACCAAAAACTTGTTGTGAATTTCAAATTACTCACAAGCGAACGAGTCGTTTGCAATATAATGTGTGCAAGTGCGATGTTGAATCCATAAGGAATTGCATCGTGAAAATAGATTTTTATCTAAACTAAACCTATTTTAACCTAGTTCGAATTTCGAACTGTGTCATGCAAAGAATATAAACTAAACTAAATTGATTTAAAACAAATGATAAAAACACTAAGGTTTCTGAATCCACCCCACCAAGTTAAAGAATATATTTTCATGATTTTTGTTCCTACAACCGACAAGCAATTACATCCTATGTATGTTCTATATAAAAGTAATTTATTAAATAATTCCATGAATCCATCGATACACAAATCACAATGAATATCCTAATTAAATCAAATCATCCAATGTATCCGTTTAATTTATAAATCACAGTGGATATCTGATTTAATTTGAATGATTCGATGTATCCGTCGGATGAAACACATCGAATATCCAATTTGAATAGTTTATAAACAAAACAATTAATCATAAGAATTTACTCAAACAATTGAATTGAAATAGAACATCAATACAAAAATGTCAGAATCGTACGAACATATATGAAAATATAATGCTAATCAATGGCGAGGCTTCATCTTCAACCTTAGATAAAGGTTTTAGCCTCTCATGATTATGAAAATAAATTTCACAATTAAAGTACTAAACATTAAACTTTAAAACACAAAAGAAATAAATTAAAGCTGAAAATATATTGAGAGAGAAATTACACTTGCAACTTCTCTCTTTGTTTTTTTTCCTTCTTTTTGTTTTTGTTGTGCGGCGCTATCCCCCCTTGATAGCAAAGCCTTCGAGATCCACACACCCCTGAAGATGAAGTGAAATGGGGCTTTTATAGGGAAACTCCATGAGTGCAATGTGTTTTCAACCGATGTGGGATGTGGGATGTGGAATGTGTTTCCAACTGATGTGGGCTATGGGATGTGGGATTTAAGCCATCACATGTCGCTCAATACTTCTGCCTATGCTGAAATTATGCACAGCCTGACATTTGTCTACTAAAACTGCCGTAACTTTCTTTAGAAAAATCATATTTACGAGCCGTAAAATTCTCCAGAAAATAGACATCCAGATCTTTCCAGACGTATATGGCTTATCTTCTATTTCTTCCTGAATCATTACAGTTTAATCCGCAAAAATCACTTCTACCATGCTGAAATCACGCACAGCCTGACCTTTGTCTACTAAAACTGCCATAACTTTCTCTAGAAAAATTATTTTTATGAGCTGTAAAATTCTCCAGAAAAGAGACATCTGGATCTTTCCAAATATTATGGCTCATCTTCTAGTTCTTCCTGAATCAATATAGTTTAATTCGCAAAAAATAACTGATCTGTATTGAAAATTCTGGCAATTTAGTGAAACTCATTTCCAAGTGTTTGTGAACTTGTAAAACAACGAAAAAACAACTCAAAGTAACAAATTCCTAATCTAAACATATAAATAAATACTTGAGCACTGTTGCACTCAATCGCAGGTCTCTTGTGCTCGATCACAACAGAAGATTCTAGCTTTTCCTTATTTTGCTCTTTAAGCCAGATAATTCCGTAATGCTCCAAAAACCTAGAAAAACACAGTAAACACAGAAAGGAGATGAAATATGATGAAATAACACAAACTAAGAGCTTAACAAATATAAATTAATGGGCTTAAATATGAATATTTAAGCACTTATTGCTCCATTAAGGAAACACATTTATGCTTGCAAGCAAATGAATTGAGGAACCAAGTAAAACTTGGTATAATTTTCACAAGCTCTAGTTCAAATTGGGAACCCATATCAGATTCTAAGATGCACCTGTCATCTAAGCTAAGCAATGGTACATATGTTTGCTTGGATGTTGACTCCAACAACACCATTGATACAAACAGCTGCAAATGCTTGAGCAGAGATAATATGTGTGACCCTAAGAGACAGTGGTTAAAACTTGTTGACAGCACTAGAAGTTCAACTGCCGCTAAGCCTCTCCTTCATATTCAAGGGTCCTCATAAAATTATTTGATTGGGTTGTTGTCTTGAGACTGTTAATATGATAGACACAAATTTTGTATTTTTTGATAGGTACAAAAATTTATATTTTTGCAATGAATGATTAATCTCTTTGCAAAGTTCATTTGCAAAAAATGAGAATGATAACGTAATGGTAGAGTCCCTATTTATAGTGCGTCAATACATGCATAGGTGACTTCTCGTAAGGATCCATCTCTTCTGAGAGTTGTCTCCTTATGAAAAGAAATGACTTTTGTTGAAAAATGTTTCAGCCGTGAATATGATCAGGTGGTCACACCAATGGGGTTATGGTATGGTCATCAATAAGAATAGATCAACAACTCTCACTTGGACACACCAAAACACCTTATAATTTTAAACAAGAAGTTGGCAAGGTCACTTTCTTAATGTCACAACTCATTAGAAGATAAACTATCACTAATAAAGAGTGCAGCCACCGGATACCCCACGCATGCATTTGATATCCATTTATCTGATCGTGCCCTGCCAATCTTATGATCCGTTTGTACAACGTCATAGTGTTACCGAATGACTTTGCCTTTTTAGACGACACTAAGTTCAAGATACATTGGATTTCTTAAGCTCGCACTCACGTATCTTTGGCAATTTCAACTGCGTTCATGCCATTGAAGCAATCACGACCTACACTAACCCTAGCCCTAAAATACTGAGTTTTTCTTTCGAAATTAGGTTGTCGAATTTATGGTACATCTACTTTGAGATAGGGTTGTTTTCCTTTCGTCCTTTTGGACTTCAGCTACAGGTTTTTTTAAGGGTATTTCGTTGAGTGATATGCAAAGAGATTGGAGGGTTATTTTGATGTAGTCTCATTTTGTGTTTCACAAGGACTCACTGTCCTTTTTTTGTACCTTTTTTCTCTTTCTTAATGGAGTTTATTTTTTTTTTATCCAAAAAGACATTAGGTTGTTGAATTTTTATATACACTATAGACCAAAATGAATGGTCAAACTTTCTATTCCCCTTTCATCCAAGCTTTAGAGCGTATAAACCGTGGTCCAAACCTTGTTTCCTCTCTAGTGCCTCTCGCCTCTTTACGGACCAATGATCCCATTTCTAAGTAAGAATCACATCGATAATTTTCCTTAGCATTCTTAGGAACCATTATACCCAATGCCTTTCCTCGTCATTTTACCCCTTTGGGTTTTCTCTCATTTCATAGCTATGACATACTCTGTGAACCTTTCTAAAGATAACCCCTTTGTCATAGGGTTAGCTACCATCTCATTTAATGAGATATAATCAACTCTAATCTCACATCTCCACTACATCTTGCATATAGTAATTAATGCACGTCAAAGTGTTTTCCCTTGTAATTATTTGCTCCACTTTTTATCAATAAGATGACAAACTTGTTATTATAAAACACAATGCACTTTACGTGGTATACAAATTTTTAAACTTTCCATAAATCTCTTTAACCATGTTGTTGTCGTAGTAGTAGTGCAAAATACAGCGTACACAACTTCTATACTGTATTTTGGAACACACCTTTGTTTTTTGCTTCCCAACGAAATTGTTGTTCTATCAAATATTTTAAATATAAGAATTCAATTGAATTCTACAATTTAACATAAAAAATATATAATTCATTTTCATTTTGTTCTAAATAGAGTGTAATAGAACTTTTTAAAATTAAAATAAACTAACAGAATTAAGAGGAACAGAAAATATGAGGCTTGGGCATCCTTAATTGCAAGCCCTTAAATTGAACTAAAAATTGTGGAACCAATCACACATTCACACATATTTCAAACTCAGCCTAAAATATTGGCATCCACATGTAAGTGGAACTGATGAGTAAGCTTTGCTACTTTTTGTAAGAGTAGAGGTCTATCACATAAAAAGTGTAACTCAACTCGCTTTTGAAATCATTAGGGTTTATATATATATCAAAAAAAAATTCATTGTGTTATCAATTAAAAAGTAGTAATTCAACTTGTTTTTGAAGTCATTAGGTTTTACATATATTCCAAAAAAAAAAAATTCATTGCATTATCAATACGGATGTAGATCATAGCAAGTAACTATTGTGGTTTTTTACAGATGCAGATGATTTTCATTGCAAGATAAATCAACACCATATTTCTTGCATAAACAAGCATAAATAATGAAAACTATGACTAACCCTTTTAGAATAGAGCACTTTAATATGGGACAACAAATCTGACATCCCCTGCCCATACACTTAATTAATCCTCTGGTGTTTATTTCATATTTACTTCAAATTCTGCAAGACTATGCACTGTCTACCAACCTAGGCTTGAGAGTCACCATCAACCCATTCTTCATGTAGAGTGTGGTTGTCACTTTTGGAACAACATTATGACCTTCAACTACCTTAACTGAATACCTCAGCATAATTGAAGCAGCCACCATTTTCATCTGCATGTAAGCAAATTTCTTACCTATACACAATCTTGGACCAGCATTAAACACAGCATATTTGAATTGATTTTCACTCACAAACTGCCCTTCTTTGATCCACCTTTCTGGCTTGAATTCCAGGCAATCTTTACCCCATATGGATTCCATTCTACCCATGGAGAAAATTGAGTAATGAACCCGAGAACCCTTTTTAACCCTGGCTCCATCAGGAAAAACATCATCCTCTACTGCTTGTTTCATTTCAAGTGGCACAGATGGGTAGAGCCTAAGGGATTCAGATAATGCTGCTTGGAGATAAACCATGTTCTTTAACTCTTCAACTGTGAAAACTATGTTAGTTTCAGTTTTATTACCCTTGCGCTGGCTTAAGATTTCTTTGATTTCTTCAAGAATTCTGCTTTCCACTTCTGGATTCTTCTGTACTAGCCAGAAAAACCATGCCAATGCCACGGAAGTTGTGTCGCGCCCTGCTATGATAAAACTTACACAGAAATCTCTGAAAAACTTATCTGGGAAATACTTATTGTTGGCTTTATCATTGTTTCCAATCTGCATAAGCCTTGACAAGAGATCAGATTGATCATTTAAGTGACCAAACTTGTTTAGTTTGTTCCTCCTGTCTCTGACTGTCTTGTCAGCAAAGTCATGCACAATTTCAATTGCTTCCTTGAGCCTCTTTTCATATCGTAGGCCAAAAAACTTCATGGGTTTCCACACAAAAGGTGGTATCATGAATCTGAGCAAAGTGAGTTCTGTTGCGTCTTCAAAAGCTTTTGCAAAGGGAACTTCAGGTAAATCAAGGGCCAAAGATCCTGGATCAACCCCAAATGCTGCAGTGCAAATGTTATCGAATGTGAATCGAAGAAGAACTTCTTGCAGATCAAAACTCTCCCCTGAATTTACCAGCTTTTCTGTTAGCTTCAACAGTTTCTGATGCACCAGGTCTTGGATTGTCTGAAGGGAGTGAACCGAAAACCTGTTTGAATGCATCTCAGTTTTCGCCATCCGCCTTTGTTCCTTCCATACTTCAGCATCAACGTTGAAAATACCATCTCCAAGAAGATCACAGAACCTCTCTCTGTAGTACTTGCCTTTAGGGAAGTTGTTGAAATTTGCTTTGAGCATATACTCAATGTTTGAAGGAACAACTGTTGTGATTCCATAGGATCCTCCCATCCACACTCCTCTGTAGCGGAATGTTCCTCCTGCTTTGATCAAAGACGCAGTGAGCCAATCATGCACGTCATTCAGATGGAGGAAAAGTGATGGCAAAATTCCCAACACCGGCCATGACATTGGACCCTTGTTGGTGATTCTCTCGCGTACGCAACTGAAAATGAATAATCCCAACAAGGCAACACCTATATCCCACAAACATGAGTGATCATATACCCATTCTATTGCAGAGATGAAATTTTGTTTAGTCATTGTTGATTTATTTTCTTATAATTGGGTTAATTGGCACAATTTAGGAGAGTGTTTTGATGCATGAAGAGTTGAGGGGATTGATGGTTTGTGAATTATGACTATTAAATCATTGAAATTAAAGAAGGTGAAGGAATTAATGATGGCACCAACTTCATTGACTCTATGAATAAGGTAGACTAGTTGCTGTTTGTATTAAACAAATCCTAGACTCAAAAGATATAAATGAAGTCACTTTCATGTGTTTGGTGTTGCTTGTTTTAGTTGTCTGATTGCTATTGTATTCCAATTTGTAATTACAAAGGTAGTTGTAATGTGGTTGAGTAAACTATTTCGAGAAAGAAAGAAAGAAGGATATCTCTATAGATGTAAAGGTAATTCATGCAACCCGAGTCTCTTGGCTTAGTGGTTATCTTCGGGTTTTCTATATAAGAGATCCGGGTTTGATCCCCTCCTGTAAATATACCAAAAAAAAGGCAATTCGTGTAAATCTGTAATATACAGATGGACTAGTATTCATATGCTATTAGAAATCCGTAATGGTTGTAACCATGAGAACTGATAAGTTAGTTTTCTTTCTGAGTGACATATTAGCCCATCCAATTAAAACTATGGTTGCATTATATTTTGTGAAATGGAATAATTTTTGGTTTTATTGTCAGCAGTTTGAAAGACGTGGAAGAAACTGTTTATTTTTCTTTGATGAGTTCTAATTAGCAACCTAATTCATGCATTCTGTTGCACTTTTTCTGCTATGTTAAGATATTGGATTTTGGTTTAGAAAAATTCTAGTTCAGTTGTTCATGACTATCACATGTTGATGTCTAAAAATTTATACTTTGCTTCGTAGATGTATACTAATGCATCATTCTCCATGCGAATGAGGAGAGATCTATTGCTAGATGAGACTAAGTTAAGTGAAAGAAGGAGTAAAACATTAGCTTTAATTAATTTCCTATCACTTCCTAAATAATCATCTCCACTTACTTTCCTTTTGATTAATTAAGGGGAAAAAAGAAAAGATAATATCCGGTTCAAAACACTCACTTAAATCACAAGTAAGATGGACTAAAGTCGAATCGAGCTTGAATACTCGGCTCTACTTAGATGAATAGACTCGGGCTAAAGTTTGAGTTCGAATCAAACTCAAAAATTGGGCTTGAGCTCAAGTTCGATCGATCTTACAATGATTCGAGTTCGGCTAGTCTCGAGCTCGGCAACAAACGAGCTTATTCAAACCTAAACTCAAACTCGAATCTAAGTTTTGGATTGTCCGTTCGAGTTCGAGTTCGAACTATAATTTTAATAAATAAAAATATTAAAAAAATATTGGTTTTAGTTTGAGCTCGGACTCGTTCGAACTCGATAATACCTTATCGAACTATTTGAGAGTCTTTCGAGCCGAACTTTAAAGTATTCGAGCTCCACTTGATAAAATATTTGAATTTAATTTTCAGGCTTGAGCTCAATTCGAGCTAGAATGAGACGAGTTGAGGAGCATTCTATTTTTTTTCTTACAAATAAAACAATAAAAATACAAAACCAACCTTCTTCTCTCATATGTTTATGTGTTTTAACTGGATTTATTTCTCTTGAGATTATGAGATTTTTTTTAAGAATATAATACCAAACTTTCTTTCTTAAACTAATACTTTTTTTTTTTCTTCTCAAATTCAAATTCAACAATTACATTTTTTTGTAAAGCAAGACAGGCCTTTATTCTTCCCAATCTCATATCGAATTAAAAAGAAAAAAACAGGGAAAAAAAAAAAGAAAAATCTAGTGCACAATAAAGTCAATCTCTATCTAACAGTCTCTTATTAGTAATACAAGGGAAGAAAAGAAAGCCTCTATGCATTTGAAATTGTATATTTGGTCCCCCACTATGTCATTGAACTACAAGCCTTTAAGATGGAAGAAAAGGACCTTAGAGATGAGGAAGAAAAGTCTGTCATGGGAGCAATCATAGATGTTCCTTGAAGCTCACAATGAACTAAAAATGTCATATCTTTAAAGTAAGATATATAATATTCTTCAATAATTAGAAGTCTCACTCCTTTAATTCTCATATGAAAGAGAACAGAGGGAATGTAATTAAAGATGGCAGCATCATGGTACAAATCAGTATTCCTTTTGTATTGCTTGAGAAATTTCCAAGATTTGAAGGTTCTTAAACTGATTGAATAAAAGTAAAAGTGATGTTAAGGTCGAGAGATCACACGAACACGGGTTTAATAGATATGGATGGGCACCAATATGACTCAAAAGCTTAAGCTCGAGTGTGTTGGACCCAAACCATGTATATAACTTACTCTTATTTTTAATTTCTTTCTGATGTGGAATAACTCTCACATGAATACCCCAACAAGTGATTTGGTTACTTCTTTCATATTCTGTGTTGCTCTGATTCTTCATTTTACTTAAAGTACCCGTATAGGATACATATCCGAAACATGTTTAATACTGTGGTTATGACACTTCACCCTCTAAATCAATGAAAAAATGACTTGAGTACCCGTGTCAGACACGTACCCACATCTCATACCAGTGAATCCCACACCTGTACCCGAGTTCCACCGAGTAAAATAGCTAATGGTATATTAACCAAACTTCAAATTTCATACTTTCAGAGCAGATGTAGAGTGTAAAATCTGTAACTTCTGTTAGATTTTCTTTCACTACTATAATAGATGCTTTTGCCTCTGCATAAATCAGAAAACATCAAGAAAAAGTGCAAAAGAGAAGGCTTTGAACTGATTCTGGTCTACTGCTAAACAATCTTTATTCAAGAACCTAATCTTTCGGTGGTCTCCACATGAAAAAGAAGACCTAAACTTCAGTCTTTTCAGATTAGTACAACTTTAAAGAAGAATTGAAATTGTTAATTAGCCAAGTAAAGTGAGTTAATCCCTAAACTTTCCTATATGTCATCTCATAATAATAATGCAAGCTGTTATTTAAAGCTCATTATAACATTTCAACTCATGCATTACTTTGCCTTTGGTTCACCATCACTTCTGCCAACATGAACTCACTTGACGGTGACCGCATTTGGCGAAGCTACATATCATGTTTAGATGAAGATACTCTGATAAAGAAGCTCCTGCTCAGCCATGACCCTGATGGCCGCCGTCTTGATTCTGCAATGCTGCTTCAGGAAATGGAGAATGTTATGCATTATGCGACAGCATCACAAGTGCAAGTAACTTTCTGCTTGGCTTTATTTCTTCATTTAAACTGATTCAATGCCTTCAGTTTTCGCATATATATTATTCCTGTTCTGCAAAATTTGTCAGTCCTCAAATACAATGATTGAAAATTGCCTTGTGACTATGTAAGACTCTAGAATTTGACAAGCTGTATGTTGTGGCTGTGTTTGTCATAACAGCATAATTGACATTTCAATGCAACCCAAAAAATAACTAACACTAATGAATAACTTTTGTAGTTAATCTTTGGAAATAGAGAGAGGTTTTTGGTTGGTTCCAGTTTCAATGTTTTCAGATTTTTCATTTTCATTAAGTCTGTTGTTAACAATCTTAAATTCATTAAGCATGGCATACATAAATTTGAATTTGTGATCCATTTTCAGGTTTCTGATTTACATATTGATTCCAATGTTAATAATCATATAAACAACATTGAAGTAGCTGGATCAGAAGAACCTCTGGCACACACCATCAGTAAAATTTCAAGTCAGGTAATTCCTATTTCTCCCTCTCCCCATGTGCAAGGACACAAGTTTTAAACATTTTTGATTGCAGATGCTTTATAAATGCTCTGGAGAAAAGGATCTACATGCGAGGACGATGATCTTGTTTGATTTGCTGGGAAATTTTAAATGGGACGCGAAAGTGGTATTAGTACTTGCAGCTTTTGCAGCAAACTATGGTGGATTTTGGCTCATAAATCAGTTATTTTCCCTTAACCCCTTGGCAGCATCAGTTGCAATTCTCAAGCGATTGCCTATTAACATAAGCAAGTTTAAGCTTCAATTTAAGGCCTTAAGCTTGCTTGTTATGACCATGGTGGATATGACCAAATGCATCATCAAGTTTGAAAGCTTGCCGCTTGCATATGTGAAGCCAGACAATGAGACAGAGACTGCTACAAAGTCTCAGATGTACATAGCTGCTTACTGGGTCATTAGAAGTAGCTTGACTTGCTCGTCTCAGATCGCAGAAATGAGAGCCCTGAAACCTGAGCAAGTGCATGTTCTTTCCCTTCAATCAGCCTGCAAAATTTCTTCTTTTTTTCCCCTTTTAAATTCCATTCATGGTTTTCTGTCTAAATTTTGAGCATAAAAGGAATCATATGACATTGTTGGTTCAGTGGATTTAGTTAACGATTCAAAGTTTGGTTTCTGATTAGAATTTGGATCACTAGTTAAGCATTTTGAGTTGCAATGCTGAAATGATTTATGTATGAAATCTCAGGTATTCAAATTCAGTAATTGCAGCATGTGAGCTCTATAGCTTGGGATACAGGTTGAGCGGCATCTGCAGTCGCCTTAGACAGCAGGTGGATGCATGTCATCAACAAATAGGTGACTATTTTTGATGATATATTAAAGGCTTTTACGATAAGTATAAATATGTAGTACAGTTTTTGGAAAATTGATTCTGATACCCTTGTCTTTTACTTCACTAATTGCAGAGGCAAAGATTTATCAGAAGCTGTTCAACCTTTCCAAGGAGACTCTTGTCGATGACAACCAAGAGATGCTTCACCTGTTATTTGCTCTGAATGATGACCTGCCACTTAAGGATTGCAACCAACAGGTAAAGCCAATTATTCTTTTTCTTGTTTCTTGTTTCTTGTTTCTTGTTTCTTGTTTCTTGTTTCTTCTCTCTTCTTTCCCTTTTTCATTCCTCCTTAAAGCATTAACCATCTATATGCTACAAGATTTGTGAGTTAAGACATCTAATCATTAAAAATCCAGTTGATTATAAGTCTTATTTAATTCATTTAATCCTTTCAAAAAAAAAATATTTCATTCATTTTATAATAAATCTATTTATACATCTAGTAGATATGAGATTGCTATTTGCCCTTTCCTTTCAAAAAAAAAATTTGAATATCTTTGCATCTAATGATTAGATAGTACTCTTCCTTCACTTTAACAACTTTCGAATTCATCAACAGCTTGGTGTGTCTGAGCTGAAAAACAAAGTTTCTATACTTTTGGTTTCGAAGCCAGAACTCCTTCCATTAGAGGTATTGTTCTTTCTGGTTCACCAAACATTTGATCATCCTCAAAACAGAAATTTAGAGGGAAGTTATGAAATTCTATGGGTTCCCATATCGTCTTCTGTTACATGGATTGATGCTGAAGAGAGAAGTTTCAATTTTTTGTCGAACTCTTTGCCCTGGTACTCAGTTAGGCAACCATGGTTACTTAACTCTGTTGTTATGAACTTTATAAAAATGGAATGGAACTACAGAGAAGAACCCATTATGGTGGTGTTGGATTCACAAGGGTCAATTACAAACAATAATGCCCTAGATATGGTATTTATATGGGGTGCAAAGGCATATCCCTTTTCAATTCCACGAGAAAATGAGCTTTGGGAAGGAGAGTTCTGGTCACTGCAACTCATGATTGAGGGAATTGACCCTCTACTTACTAAATGGGTAAGATTTACTAGTTAAAAAACATAAATTCTTTTCTCTTTTTCGCATATTCAAGAAAAACATTTCCAATCTCTAATTACAATGTATTGATGTCAGATGGAGGAAGGGAGAAATATTTGCATTTATGGAAGCAACAACATAGATTGGATTGGTGAATTCAATGCTAAACTGAAGGGAATTCGAAGTGCAGGCGTGCAACTTGAGATTGTTTATGTTGGAAAGAGGAATCCAAATGAACATATAAGAAACATTTTAGCTACCATCAGCAAAGAAATAGATTGTAGTTTACTCTCTTTCACAAAGGTAAACTTCTTCTGGCTTCGTTTGGAGAGCATGAGGAGATCAAAACTTCGACTAGGAAAGACACCCGATACTGATCATATCCTGGAAGATGTTTCAGTACTGCTAGATTTTGATGACGACGACAAGGGTTGGGCTGTAATTGGAAAAGGGTCATCAACAGATATTGTAAGGCTTCAAGGAGAGAAACTGACGGAATGCCTAAACCTGTTTCCACAGTGGGGAGAAAACGTGGCGAAATTGGGATTCATGAGTTCACTTAGAACTTTCCTTGAACCCCCTCTTGTTGCTGAGCCTTGCAATCACAGTAATGTTATTCCCTATGCTGAAGGATTGATTGAAGGAACTTTCCTATGCGAGAAATGTAAGCGCCTTATGAAGAAGTTTATCATCTATCAATGAAATCCTATCTCACATGGAATAGGGTATGGGTGTTGATTTGTAATTTTTAGTATTTTTTTTAATTTGAAGTAGTGTTATATCTTTATCAAGGTGTGTGCCGATGTCCAACAAAGGTACGACATAGTAAAATGAAAAATGTTACATAAATAAAATGTAACCGAGTAAGTAGTTGTAACTTTATTTCCTATGATATGGATAAATTTCTAGATTTCTTACTGAAAATCATTTGTAGAAGAACTAGTGAAAATAATGATTGTCAGTACAATGGTTATATTGAACAAAATGAAACTTATTATCTTGTAGATTGTTAATATACATAATATTCAGAAGGTAGAACAAAATACATAAGTGACTCAAAAATGAAATTCTCAGTAATGAGTGAAAAGGAAATGATTCTAGACAAAGAAGGCAAAGGAAAAATAATTAATTAATGATACTGATTTATGTCTATTTCAGATTAAATTAGGAATGCAATGATAAATGACTAAGTTGCAGATCATATTCTGAAAGGCTATTTGTTCATGTCAACATCCATTTCCACTCTGTATCCTACATGCCTTATGAACAATGATGGCTGGGCTCCACTTTTAGGACCCAGATTTTGCAATGCCTTTTGCTTTTTGGGGGAAATTAAACTGTAGACAGCCTTATCCTTAAAGCTGTCATTTTCATCTCTTTAAGTTAAGATTAGAGAATGACAGAATGTTAATTTGAGGCAGGCATAAGAAAAAATACCAAAGGCCAAATCTGGTACCCGCCACCCATATCAACATTTTGGAAGCTTTTTGTTAGAGGTGCTTTGAGATGGGATTTTGTGGTTACATTTGCTAGAACAAAAGGAATAGATGGAATTTTGGTGAAAATCAAATCTGATATTTTCTGCAGAAAACAAGAGAAAGGAAGAGGCCTTTTCACAAATCTGATTTTTTTCATTCTAAGCAGCTTCTCTTCTACAGTTTAGCGTTTTATACATAGACTTCAATCAATAGGAAGATTACACATGGCTAATCTTATCACCATTCCATTTGACTAAACATAAACTCAAGTTAACACAAGATAGATTAACTAATGCTAACCGCTGAATTTTACAGCACTTCATCCTCCAACACTTTTAAGCTAGATGAGGTGGCAGACCCCAAAAGGGTTTGTTTAGTAAGAAGAGAAAAAAAAAAGGAAATAAAATTGAGAAAATGGAAAATGAGAAGAATAGAAAAGTGAGAGGTTGATTTTTTTCATTATGGGTATAGCAGAGAAGAAGAAAACTTGAAAAGAAAAAAACAAAAGAAGAGTTTATCCCTGTTTTTCACTATCCAATATTTTTAATTTAAAAAAATTATGAATAGGAGTTTAAAAGAACTGAACAACAGATCAACGGATACTTACCGATTCGATTCGAAATTTTCTCATAATTTTGAACTCATCTTCGGTTCTTTACACTTCAATTTCTTTGAAATTAAAACATAAAATCACAATAAAAAAAATTACATTTTTTCATAACCCAATAATTATTTTATCTCTTTAAAAAAAAAAAATTGAAGTTTCCCTGTCTTAGTTTGCTTTCTCTCTCTGGAATACGTAAACTTCCACGTCCCTCTCTGTACTTTTTTTCACATTTTTTAACCGACAGTTATGAGCAGTTTCTATGTTGGTTTTATAACCAACCATAAGAAAGTTGGAGAGTTGGGAAAGTTACAAACGTCCCCACCAATATTTTGCATTTAAACATCAAATGGATCTTGGCCGGGTCAGGTAACCCATTATTCTGCTTGATCCTACTTGACCCAATCTGAATTTCTTACATAGAGAAATTTATTGATCTTCTCATTTTTTTTTTCTACTGCACAAAAAAAAATGTCTATTTTATGAGAAGTTTTGCATGACACAGTCTCATAAGATACATGGCATGTAACCAGAAATTTTTTTATTCCACCCATTTTTATTCGTCTCTTTTTTCTTTCCTTTCATTTTTTTGTATTAAAAAAAATCATCTAAGGGTCTCAATTAAGGTTTCCATTCCATAAACCTTGACGGTGAGTAAAGAAGCCAGCTACATGGTATTGAGTGAAATGGAAATATAATGAAACGTCAGTATCTCATCAATGATTATGCTTCTAGCCTTTTGCTTTAATGACATGCAGGTTTGCTTATGTCACAAGATTCATGGGTTTTCCTCAAGGGCAGAGTAGTTAATTGTCTTAAAGTTTCTGTCTGATCTTATTTATATACATAAAAAAAAAATTATATGTTTTTTATTTTTATTTTCATGGTTAAAGAAGATAATCAGACTGTTAAATATGATTAGTTCTAACCGGAAAAAGGTTGGACTGTGAAACATCACTGATGAGAGTTACTTCTCTCTGATCCTGCCTGCATTCTCTTTGCTAAATACTTGAAACAGATTTTGCTAAAGCTGTAAGCACATGAAAGAGGTGATCAAGAAGTAATAAAGAGTCATTATTTGATGGGTGAATTATTAAGCATTTTGGGATTGGATCGAGCAGTGAATTTTACGTTTTGAGTTAGGATTTCCACCCTTAATTCTCCTTCGAATCCTGCCACAGCAGTCCAAGGACAGTTTTAATATAAAGAAAACAAAAATGAATTTTTATCCAAAAAAAATGGAATCTTAGGACAGTACTTTATTACCCCTTAAAATTATCAGAGAATTGTGATCTGAGACTATTCTATATATACACACACATACCAATCAACGTGTTTCACACAGTTTAAAGTTAAAAGCAATATTATGGACTAAGAATCTAAAGACTAACCTTTCCTACTGTAAAGTTAAGAAAAATTTGCAGTTGATTCCGACAAACAATTATCAATCTGCTATCCAAAATTCTAATTCTCTGGCTATACTTCATAGCTTAACCCGAGCTTGAAGCAAGGTAGCAATCCAACTTGGATTTTATTCCATGTTTCGTGAACTATATAAGGCCTAGAGTTATACACCAAATGTAAACCAAGTAAAAAACAAACACCCTTTATTTCTTCTCATCTATTGTTCCTCAGCTAGAAACTTTCATCCACCTTAATGGCATCCTCACTTGTACCTCGTAAGATGTCAATGCCAGTTCGCAGGAGCGACCGCTTCTTGTTCTCATCCTCAGATGACAACATGATGATCAAGCAAATTGAGGCTACCCATGCTCCTGATGATCGCGACTTCCCTGTGAAACCTCTTCTTCAAATCGTTGAAGACATTTATCACCGTGCCACCCCTGCTGTCCCTGGCATTGTTCTGGTTCAAAAAAAAAAAAACTTATCTATTAGATATTAATCTTTCACCCATAAAACTATATTTGCAACAAAACATTTAGCTGCTAAATTTTATTATGTTTCTGATCATGTTTTTCGATTTCTGTGTAGGCTGCACAAGGACAACTTGATGCATTGGATGATAGGCCTTACCAATCTGGGTTTGATGACATGCTCGAGATTTTGTCACGCACTATATACAAAATTTCCTGCGAGGTTCACATCATCACTTATCATTTTAAATGTTAACTCGATTAGAAGGAAAAAATTAGATGCAATTCTCAATTTTCAGGCTTTAACTTTAGTTTTTCATCTCATATATATAACCAAATTGAGCTTTATGAGTTTTTATGTAACGCCACATTTGTGTAACATAGGTCTGTTTTCAGTCATATGTTAGCCTCAAACTAAAGCCTTAGCAGAATTTTGACAGTTCATGCATTTTAACAGTTATCCTGCAAGTGTTCTGGTGGTGGAGATGCACACTCAACAGCTATGGCAATACTCAACATTCTTACAAGCTACCAATGGGATGCGAAAGTTGTGTTAGCCTTAGCAGGATTTGCTGTGATTTATGGGGAATTCTGGCTGAACGCGCAGCTTTACCCAACAAACCAACTTGCCAAAGGGGTTGCACTTCTCAAGCAATTGCCTGCAATACTTGAACGCGGCGAAGCTTTGAGGCCAAAGTTAGAGGCAGTTACCAAACTCATCCAGGCCATGCTTGATGCAACAAAGAGCATCGTTGAGTTCAAGGAGCTCCCATCTCAGTACATTGCGCACGACGCGCCAGAGTTGTTGTCAGCAACTGCTCATATCCCTACTGCTGTTTATTGGACCGTTCGCAGTGCTGTAGCTTGTGCCTCACAGATTGTTGGACTCATTGGCTTGGGTCATGAGTATGTCTTCCTTTTTAGTTAAATTATTTCACTTTCCCTTCCTAGTTCAGAAGAATTGAACTGCGGCCTACATCAGATTTGTAATTAGCAAATAATTTTTAAATGAGTATTCTTGCATTTCTTGGACTGATTTCAGGTACTTGGCATCAACACAAGAAAATTGGGAGCTGTTAAGCTTAGCACACAAGCTCAGCAGCATACATGCACATCTTATGACACAGCTCACTCTTATTCATCAAATAATTGGTAATAATAAGTCCTAATAACCTTTTAACTACAAAATGTCGCTGACAATAATCGAATGGATCATGATGTGGAGAATTGAGTGAGCTTATTACAATTTATGAATGATTATTGATCTTTGTATGGTGCAGCTGAGAGACAACATATTGAAGCATATCAAGCGCTTGTGCGCCTCTTCAACACACCTCATGTTGATAACATGAAGATTCTTAAGGCTTTGATTTATGCCAACGATGATCAGTTGCCACTTTATGATGGTTCTGCCAGGAAAAGGGTTTGCTTATTTCCCCCTCTTTTCCTTCTCTGAACAATTATGATTATAATTCAGACAGATATCAATTAGCAAACCCAACTTTTTAATTGCTTCAAGTGGGTAAATTTTAATTCAACATTCAGGTGAGATGTCTGCAATTAACTTTAAACATATCACTGATAAAATGTTATAAATTGAGGGAAGAAATGCTTCTGTTGATTCCTGACTAACAATCTAGCTCATTTTTTACATCAAACCACTCTTGATCAGAACTAAACAAAGAGTTCCACAAGAATCTAACAATTAACTTTCACGTAAAAACCTATATCAAAATTTTCTACTGCTTGCACTTGACCTTATGCATTTTTTTATGATGAAAACAGGTTCATATTGATCTGCTGAGAAGGAAAATTGTTCTGCTATTAGTTTCAGACCTGGAACTCTCTCACGAAGAGTTAGCGATTCTTGAACAAATGTATCAAGAAGCGCGACAGAATTCAATGAGGCAAGAGAGTCAGTACGAGGTAGTCTGGCTCCCTGTGGTGGACAGATCAGCCCCATGGAGTGAAGAAAGGCAAAAGCAGTTTGAGACTCTGCAGACAATGATGCCATGGTACTCAGTGCATCACCCTTCAATGATTGATCCTGCGGTCATCAAGTACATCAAAGAAGAGTGGCACTACAACAAGAGGCCTTTGCTTGTGGTATTAGACCCAAATGGCAAAGTTGTGAATGATAATGCCATCCACATGATGTGGATTTGGGGAAGCCTCGCATACCCTTTCACACGCACTAGAGAGGAAGCTCTCTGGAAAGAAGAAGCCTGGAGGATAGAGCTATTGGCAGATTCCATTGAACCAGCAATCTTCAATTGGGTACACTAACATTTACTCCTTTTTTGTATTGAGAAGAATGAGGGGAGAGGAAATGAGGGATGCATTTACCTCCTTGGAAATGAGAGTTTTTCAATGGAAATGAGAGGATTTGGAGAGGTACCTTTATCTCTCCATGTCCCTTCAAAACTCACAATGGGTAATTTGGGACAGAGGAGACGGCAGGGGAGGGAAAAGGGAGAATTGTGTATTATAACCTTATATAGGAGAATTTTAAAGTAGGGAGGGGATGGGAAGGGATTTAATCCTCTTAAATCCCTTCCAAACTCCAATTTTTCATACCCAGTATGAGAGGAGAGAAGATTGAAACTTATTAATTTACCATATATTCTTTACCCTCCCATTCTTTTTAATGTCTTCCCCTCCAAACTTCCAACCACAGAGTAACCATATTCACTTTGTTTGATAGTTTGAAGGGAACGGAAATGAGAGAATTTGAAAGTGTATTCTTCACCTCTCATTCCCTGGATCCAAACATACTACTCTCAACTCAACAAAGCCTTATCTTGTCCCAATTAACTACATTTCTATCTCTTAGTAATTCTGTGATGTCAACTTGGTTTATTAGATACAAAGCTTTATTTGGGTAAATCTGAAATTTTTGCAGATAACAGAACCAAACACATACGTCTGCTTGTATGGAGGAGAAGACATAGAATGGATCAGGAAATTCACAGTGACTGCACAAGCAGTAGCACAAGCTGCAAAAATCAAATTAGAGATGCTTTACATGGGGAAAAGTAACCCAAGAGAGAAAGTTAGAAAAAACAATGCAAGCATTCAAGTGGAGAAGCTTGGCCACACATTACCAGACCTCACCTTGATTTGGTTCTTCTGGGTAAGGCTAGAGAGCATGTGGCACTCAAAAACTCAGAATGGGATGAACGTTGAAAATGACCCAATCATGCAAGAGATCATGACAATGCTCAGCTTCGACGGTAGTGATCAAGGGTGGGCTGTGATCTGCCAAGGATCAACTCAGATTGCTAAAGCTAAAGGGGATACCATTTTGAAGTGTTTCAATGATTATACCTTGTGGAAAGAGAGAGTGAATACGATGGGATTTGTCCCTGCAATCAACGATCATCTCCATGAGCTTCATACTCCGCATCACTGCAACCGTCTGATTCTTCCAGGGACTACTGGGGGTATCCCTGAGAAGGTGGTTTGCGCGGAATGTGGCCGCGCTATGGAGAAATACATCATGTACCGCTGCTGCACAGATTAAGCTGTTGAGTTTCCTTAGTTTGCCGTGATATTAAGAATAACTAGTAGCAGCATTTGCTGCTATAAGAGGGGGAACTTCTTTCCTTTCTCTTGCTTATGAGACATAAATTGTGTTTGTTGTAATGATTCCGATATTATTTACTGTTTCTAATATATGATACTACATGATCTGAGTTCTAAAATGTCTCAATTTCAGTAATTATTGGATAAAACGGACTTAATATCACTTTTAGGTTTATCCTATAAAAAACATGTCAAAACTTTTGACAAATGTATAATATTATTGTTAATTAATTCATATGTTAATTCATCTAACACGTCTTTTTTTTATTTATAAAACACTTCAAATGATAAGTTAAGAAAATTTCTTCTTAAAATTTTTTCTTTCTTTGTTATGTTTTAGAAATAAAATTTCTTCTTTCTTTGATATGCTCTCCCATGCACAAGTTAACATGGTTTGTGAGTCTTGACACATGTTGATTATTAGTAGAGGTAAGCATCCACCCTGTCAATTCGATTTAAACTGGTGCAATGAGTTAAACTGGGTCGGGTTTTTAAAAATTGAATTGAGTTTAAATAGAGAAATTGATGAACCTATTATGTTGGGTTGAGTCATTGATTTAAAACTTTTCAATCCGATTGATACTGGTAATCTGATCATTTTATTTATATATATATATTTAATTTTTATAATATGTAATTATATATACTATATAATATTATTTTATGCTATAATGATTTTGAAGCTTTGAAAATTTTGATTAACCAAACATCTCTAAAATCTAGTCGTATTTATTTACTTTTGTATGGTTTTGTATTAAATCAATATTGATTGAACTTTGTATGCAATTTAAGGTACTTTATAAGTTACGGAATTATAATATTGATTGAACTTTGTATGTGATTTAAAGTACTTTATAAGTGATGGGTTTGTAATATTTAATGATTTTTTATATGTATTTTATTTGTGAATCTAATGAGTGATGAGTTTTTTTCCGTAGAATATAGTTTTTGTTATGTAATATGTTGGAATTAATTTTTAAATAAAATAAAAAATTAAACCGGTTTAAATAGATTGAGTTGAATTAAAATTCGATAGGTTAATGGATTGGATTAATTAGAAATTCCCCTTGTACAATTGATTGGATTGGGATAAAATTTTAAACTAAACCAATCTAATCCAACCCAAATTCACCAATATTTATTATTATTATTTATATAGATTTTTTCAACAAAACATTTGAAAGAGGATGACATCTCTATTAATATATTGCATGGGCATTCAAACACATTCGTCCAACAAAATCATCTAGCATGACATGATCTCCAGTCAAGGGCACCGTTATAGCAAAAGTCTATCCAAACTCTCAGACTAAAATTCCCTCTTTTACCAGAGAGAAATCGGTGAAATCAAAAGAGGCTCTAATCAATAGAATTGTTAACTTTTAAGGGTGCCTTTGGATTGGAGGAAAGTTACACCTACCACTTCTTTCCCTTGCTTCCGTTCTCTTGACCAGGAAGAGCAATTCACGGGTGTTAACGGTTAATTTAACTTTTTGAAACTCATTTAACTGAATTTTGTTAAATTTTTATGGGTTTTAAACGGTTTTGATTAGTTTTTTTTTTGGATTTTGACGGTTTTGAATAGTTTTTGATTAATACTTTCTAGTTACCCATTAAATTCGATTATATATAATACTTTAAAAATATATTGTTGAATTTATAACAAGTTATATATTTATATAATTAACAATGAATATATTTAAATTATAAATAATAATTATATATTAATTAATTAAATATATAAATAAAAAAAATAAAAAAGACCGACAAGACCCATAACTTTACTTTTCCTAATTTTTTATCTTGGTCTTCACTCTTCAAAATATGACAAGTTGATTTTTTTATTCAATCTTCAAAATAAGACCAGTTAAATTTAAAAAAAATTCTCTATTCTCTTCATCCCTCAGACCTGATGGTCTTCACTTTTCAAAACAGTACATGATAAGTTGCCAACAGTACACCCATCTCTTTTCTGCAAAAATTTTCCTCTCTTCTCTCTCCCTCACGGCATCAGGACTCAATCCCCATCCCTCGTGGCCCCATCTAATCAACCACCCAGGCCCCCCAGCCATTGCCCCCAGCAGTCGCACACCCACAACCATCGCCCTCTACCCTCATCTCTCTCTGTCACACGACTATCTTGTTAATTAATTGGGTTTTTTATGTATTTTTCAATTAATTATATGTTTTTTATATTGATTTGGCTTTTTATGCATTTTTTAGTTGATAATCTGATTCTCACATTGAATTGGTTTTTTTTTTTTATTTTTCAATTGATTATCTGTTTTTTTTTTTACTTTAATTTGGGGTTTTGTATATTTTTTCAGTTGATTATTTGATTTTTTACAATCGGTTTTTTTTCTTGGTTTAAGGTTTTTGACTGAAAACTACAATCGATAATCGATAAACAAACGATTAAAATTATTGAATGAATAGTTGTACTTTTAAAAGTTACGGTTTCGAATAATTCTCATAAAATTAAACGATTAGTTAAACAATTTTGATTATTAGGTTGTTTCAAAATTACAATTATGGTTATATCTCGTGTTTAAAATAATTGTAGTCATCCTTACTCCAATAAAATACATACAAAACAATATTACTGCCCAATTTTCCTTTTAAAATAATCTAACTAAATATGAATTTTAATGAACTCAAATGCAAAAGGTTAAAAAGAACAATAAATTACTATGTTTGAATTTAATTTACAATAAAGTTAAGAAATATATGCAGTTGATTCCGACAAACAATTATCAATCTCCTATCCAAAATTCTAATTCTCTGGCTATAGTTCATAGTTTAACTCCAACTTGAAGCAAGGTAGCAATCCAAATTAGATTTTATTCCATGTTTCATGAACTATATAAGGCCTAGAGTTATACACCAAATGTAAACTAAGTAACAAGCAAAAACCCCTTTGTTTCTTCTCATCCGTTGTTCCTCAGCTAGAAACTTTCATCCACCTTAATGGCATCCTCACTTGTACCTCGTAAGATGTCAATGCCAATTCGCAAGAGTGACCGCTTCTTTTTCTCATCCTCAGATGACAACATGATGATCAAGCAAATCGAGGCTACTCATGCTCCTGACGATCGCGACTTTGCTGTGAAACCTCTTCTTCAAATCGTTGAAGACATTTATCACCGTGCCACCCCTGCTGTCCCTGGCATTGTTCTGGTTTTAAAAGAAATCTTATCTATTAGATGTTAATCTTTCACCCATATAACTATATTTACAACAAAACATTTAGCTGCTAAATTTTATTATGTTTCTGATCATGTTTTTCGATTTCTGTGTAGGCTGCACAAGGACAACTTGATGCATTGGATGATAGGCCTCTCCAATCTGGGTTTGATGACATGCTCGAGATTTTGTCACGCACGATATACAAAATTTCCTGCGAGGTTCACATCATCGCTTATCATTTCAAATGTTAACTCGATTAGAAAGAAAAAGTTAGATGCAATTCTCAATTTTCAGGCTTTAACATTACTTTTTCATCTCATATATATAACCAAATTTAGCTTTATGAGTTTTTATGTAACGCCACATTTGTGTAACATAGGTCTGTTTTCAGTCATGTGTTAGCCTCAAACTAAAGAAGCCTTAGCAGGATTTTGACAGTTAATGCATTTTAACAGTTATCCTGCAAGTGTTCTGGTGCTGGAGATGCGCACTCAACAGCTATGGCAGTACTCAGCATCCTTACGAGCTACCAATGGGATACGAAAGTTGTGTTAGCCTTAGCAGGATTTGCTGTGATTTACGGGGAATTCTGGCTGGACGCGCAGCTTTATCCGACAAACCAACTTGCCAAAGGGGTTGCACTTCTCAAGCAATTGCCTGCAATACTTGAACGCAGCGAAGCTTTGAGGCCAAAGTTAGAGGCAGTTACCAAACTCATCCAGGCCATGCTTGATGCAACAAAGTGCATCGTTGAGTTCAAGGAGCTTCCATCTCAGTACATTGCTCACGATGCGCCAGAGTTGTTGTCAGCAACTGCTCATATCCCTACTGCTGTTTATTGGACCGTTCGCAGTGCTGTAGCTTGTGCCTCACAGATTATTGGACTCATTGGCTTGGGTCATGAGTATGTCTTCCTATTCAGTTAAATTATTTCGCTTTCCCTTCCTAGTTCAGAAGAATTGAACCGCAGCCTACATCAGATTTGTATTTAGCAAATAATTTTTAAACGGGTATTCTTGCATTTCTTGGATTAATTTCAGGTACTTGGCATCAACACAAGAAAATTGGGAGCTACTAAGCTTAGCACACAAGCTCAGCAGCATACATGAACATCTTATGACACAACTCACTCTTATTCATCAAATAATAGGTAGTAATAAGTCCTAATAACTTTTTAACTACAAAATGTCACGTATTATGACAATAATCGAATGGATCATGATGTGGACTATTGAGTGAGCTCATTACAATTTATGAATGATTACTGATCTCTGTATGGTGCAGCTGAGAGACAACATATTGAAGCATATCAAGCGCTTGTGCGCCTCTTCAACGCACCTCATGTTGATAACTTGAAGATTCTTAAGGCTTTGATTTACGCCTACAATGATCAGTTGCCACTTTATGATGGTTCTGCCAGGAAAAAGGTTTGCTTATTTCCCCCTTTTCTTTCTCTGAACAATTATGATTATAATTCAGACAGACATAAATTAGCAAACCCAACTTTTTAATTGCTTTAAGTGGGTAAATTTTATTTCTCATTGAGGAGAGATGTCTGCAATTAACTTTAAACATATCGCTGATAAAATGTTATAAATTGAGGGAAGAAATGCTTCTGTTGATTCCTGAATAACAATCTAGCTCATTTTTTACATCAAACCACTCTTGATTAGAACTAAACAAAGAATTCCACAAGAATCTAACAATTAACTATCACTTAAAAACCTATATCAAAATTTTCTACTGCTTGCACTTGACCTTGGCCATTTTTTATGATGAAAACAGGTTCATATTGATCTTTTGAGAAGGAAAATTGTTCTGCTATTAGTTTCAGACCTGGAACTCTCTCACGAAGAGTTAACGATTCTTGAACAAATGTATCAAGAAGCGCGACTGAATTTAATGAGGCAAGAGAGTCAGTACGAGGTAGTCTGGCTCCCTGTGGTGGACAGATCAGCCCCATGGAGCGAAGAAAGGCAAAAGCAGTTTGAGACTCTGCAGACAATGATGCCATGGTACTCAGTGCATCACCCTTCAATGATTGATCCTGCGGTCATCAAGTACATCAAAGAAGAGTGGCACTACAACAAGAGGCCTTTGCTTGTGGCATTAGACCCACAAGGCAAAGTTGTGAATGATAATGCCATCCACATGATGTGGATTTGGGGAAGACTAGCATACCCTTTCACACGCACTAGAGAGGAAGCTCTCTGGAAAGAAGAAGCCTGGAGGATAGAGCTATTGGCAGATTCCATTGAACCAGCAATCTTCAATTGGGTACACTAACATTTACTCCTCTTTTGTATTGAGGAGACTGAGGGGAGAGGAAATGAGGGATGCATTTACCTCCTTGTTTGAGAGTTTTTCAATGGAAATGAGAGGATTTGGAGAGGTACTTTATCTCTCCATGTCCCTTCAAAACTCACGATGGGTAATTTGGGACAGAGGAGACGGGAGGGGAGGGAAAAGGGAGAATTGTGTTTTATAACCTTATATAGGAGTATATTAAAGAAGGGAGGGGATGGGAAGGGATTTAATCCTCTTAAATCCCTTCCAAACTCCAATTTTTCATACCCAGTATGAGAGGAGAGAAGATTGAAACTTATTAATTTACCATATATTCTTTACCCTCCCATTCTTTTTAATGTCTTCCCCTCCAAACTTCCAACCACAGAGTAACCATATTCACTTTGTTTGATAGTTTGAAGGGAACGGAAATGAGAGAATTTGAAAGTGTATTCTTCACTTCTCATTCCCTGGATCCAAACATACTACTCTCAACTCAACAAAGCCTTATCTTGTCCCAATTAACTACATTTCTATCTTTTAGTAATTCTATGATGTCAACTTGGTTTATTAGATACAAAGCTTTATTTGGGTAAATCTGAAATTTTTGCAGATAACAGAACCAAACACATACGTCTGCTTGTATGGAGGAGAAGACATAGAATGGATCAGGAAATTCACAGTGACTGCACAAGCAGTAGCACAAGCTGCGAAAATCAAATTAGAGATGCTTTACATGGGGAAAAGTAACCCAAGAGAGAAAGTTAGAAAAAACAATGCAAGCATTCAAGTGGAGAAGCTTGGCCACACATTACCAGACCTCACCTTGATTTGGTTCTTCTGGGTAAGGCTAGAGAGCATGTGGCACTCAAAAACTCAGAATGGGATGAACGTCGAAAATGACCCAATCATGCAAGAGATCATGACAATGCTCAGCTTCGACGGTAGTGATAAAGGGTGGGCTGTGATCTGCCAAGGATCAACTCAGATAGCTAAAGCTAAAGGGGATACCATTTTGAAGTGTTTCAATGATTATACCTTGTGGAAAGAGAGAGTGAATACGATGGGATTTGTCCCTGCAATCAACGATCATCTCCATGAGCTTCATACTCCGCATCACTGCAACCGTCTGATTCTTCCAGGGACTACTGGGGGTATCCCTGAGAAGTTGGTTTGCGCGGAATGTGGCCGCGCTATGGAGAAATACATCATGTACCGCTGCTGCACAGATTAAGCTGTTGAGTTTCCTTATTTTGCTGTTGAGAAATACATAATGCGGCTTGAGAGGGAACTTCTTGCCTTTCTCTTGCTTATGAGACATAAATTGTGTTTGCTGTAATGATTCCGATATTATTTACTGTTTCTAATATATGATACTACATGATCTGAGTTCTAAAATGTCTCAATTTCAGTAATTATTGGATAAAATGGACTTAATGTCACTTTTAAGTTTATCTTATAAAAAAAATGTCAATCATATGAAACTTTTGACATTTGTATAAGATTAATGTTAATTAATCATATGTTAATTCATCCAAATCGCTAACATGGCTTTTTTTTTTTGGTTAGACGCTTCAAATGACAAGTTATGAAAATTTCTTCTTAGAATTTTTTCTTTCTTTATTATATTTTAGAAATAAAATTTCTTGTTTCTTTGACACGCAATCCGTCAATTAGTAGGCCTGAGCATTCAATCCGTTAATACGATTTAATCCGATGTAATGAGTTAAATTGGGTTGGGTTTTTTAAAAGTTGGATTGAGTTTGAATAGAGAAAATTGATGAACTTATTGTGTTGAGTTGAGTTATGGGTTTAAAATTTTTTAACCCGATTTAAACTAGTAATCTGATCATTTTATTTATATATATTTAATATTTATAATATGTAATTATATATATACTATATAATAATATTTTGTGCTGCAATGATCTTGAAACTTTGAAGAATTTGATTCACCAAACATCTCTAAAATCTAGCAGTATTTTTTGTATGGTTTTGTATTAAATCAACATTGATTGAATTTTGTATTAAATTTAAGGTATTTTATAAGTTATGGAATTATAATATTTAATGATTTTGATTGAACTTTGTGTCTGATTTAAAGTACTTTATAAGTGATAGGTTTGTAATATTTAATGATTTTTTTGTATGTATTTGATTTTGAATCTAATGAATAATGAGTTATATTTTTAGAATAATTTTTTTTTACGTAATATGTTTGATTGAAGGAAAGTTACACATACTACTTCCTTTCCCTTACTTCCATTCTCTTGATTATGGATGGTAATTCGCGGGTTTTAACGGTAATTTTTCATTGATTTTAAACAGTTTCGATTAATTTTTCATGTATTTTGACGATTTCTAGTAGTTTTCGGATAATACCTTCCAGTTATCCGTTAAACTGGATTATATATAATATTTTAAAAATATATATATATTTAATTAATACAATGTAACTGATATTATATATATTTTAATATATTGTTGGCTACATCCTTACTCCAATGAAATACACACAAAACAACATTGCTGCCCAATTTTTCTTTTAAAATGGTCTATGGCATGTTTGGTAACAGTTTTCAGTTTTCAGCGTTTGAAAACTGTTTTCGAAAAGAGTTTCTGAAAACAGTTTTCAGTGTTCGAAAACATGTTTGGATAACAGTGTTCGAAAACTGTTTCCAAAACAGTTTTCAGTGAAATGTTGTTTGGATAATCAGTGTTTGAAAACTGTTTTGAAAATAGAAAACTGTTTGGATTACACTTTCTTGTAATTATTTTTAGCTTTGAGTTTTTAGTGTTCAGTTTAAATTTTAATATCTAAAATTAATTTTATATCTCATATTTACTAAATACAATTTTTTAAGCACACACCAAATACTTGGAAATAATTAATATTATTTTATTTTTAAAATGTTAATATTTTTTATATATCATCAATCAAACATCACATCAATACTGGGCACCAGTGGAATGAAGATAAAACTCGTGAGATGTATGAGCTTTCATTTGCATCTCTTTTTACCTTTTGGCTTTCTGCTTGATAATAATAGATATAAGAAAGAAACTTGCTGCATTTTCAGGGGTTGCTATTTCCAGGAAAGAGGGAAAGTAAACATAACAATGAATGTGATGGAAGCCTTTCAGAGATCTTTACAAACATGGAAGTCATGGATGACAGATAAATTAGATCCTGAAAGGGGTCATATATTCTTCTGCAGCTACTCTTCACTACATTACAGGTATATACTAGTATTATTTCACTGCAAACAATTACACCCTCGAAGTTATCAGCAAAGACAATTTACAGGCCTTGATTACCAATGAGTTCTCAACCAGGTCCTACATGTGATATTGCAGGAATGGAACATGGAACAGAGGTGGTCTATGAGATGCAGCTATTGAACCAGAAACAAATTATGTAAAGCTCAAACAAGAGCCATTGAATAATAAATACATTTCTCAAGTAATCAAAGAGATTGGATACAAAAATTGGAATGTTCAATTCTTAAATATTACATATCTGACTGAGTTCAGGAAAAATAGTCACTCTTCACTATATCGTGAGCCAGGCACTCATACTGGTGCTCCTCAAGACTGCAGTCATTGGTGCCTACCTGGAGTACCAAACACGTGGAATAAGATTCTTTACGCTCACCTACTGTCAATGGGATACAGAATAAAGTGATGCACTTTACCAACAAAAAAGAGAAGCCAATTCTTGTTATCTAGTTGAGAGAACTCTCCCAATTTTAGGAGCTGTACATAAATTTGACTGCTTCTACTCAGGCTAGTTCTTCAACATTTTCTCCATGGTCGATTTCACTGGTTTGCATTTCCTTAACCTTTTCAAGCTGCCTTAACAGATCCAACCTTTCTGGTCCATATGTTGAAGGTATTTGCCAAAAGATAGTATTGTTTAGCCATTACATAAAAACAGGTTTGGCAGGATGTAAACAAAACAGCTCTCAAGTGTTAGAAACCACACACCAGAGCTGGTACATATCTCTGAATAGCAGCCAACATGGCTGCATGCCCAACTGTTGTAACCTGTTCACATAACTCACCCATTAGATAAGTCATCAACTCATATCAGAGTTCAATGAGGATGATTTTTTTTTTTTTTTGGTAAGTAATCAATGGGGATGATTATTGTACTACAAAGGTAACAAATTCTCTAGTCATGTAAACCATAACAATGCAAAGGTCTAGGTAAGGGCTATTGATACATAGATGTACGACTTAAACCATATGGATGATACTTCTCTCTCTCTATCTCTCAGTTAATATTACTGGATAATTACAAATATTTTCATTCAACATCAGCAAGGATGAAGAGTCGAGATGAGGAAGAGTAATGTAGAGCACCCCATGTAAAGTTATGACTTAAAAAAAAAATTAGAGATGCATAGTAGGATGCAAAGTCAATGGGGGAATGTTATATTTCAACTTACAGGAAGAAGCATTAGAATACCAATTGGAACAACTGATGCTAGGTCAGTCATAGTTCTTTGCAGAGCTTTCTTTTCTTTCTCCATTAATTCATCTCTAATCAGGACCCTCATAAGCAACTCCATAGCTGCAGCAGCATCACAGCCAGAAGCTGAGTTCCTTGCCAGACATCTTGCACATTTATTATGACATATCAATAGATGCAAGTGATGTTTTCTGGTTATCTTTCAATGTTATAATCTTCTCACTTGTTTGTTCTAAGTTATCACCTTTTGAATTCCTCCTACTAAAAGAGTTTTTCCCTGGAACAACACTTTCCCCTTAGCAACTTTCTCTGTTTCCTTATTCTGAAAGTCCTTTTTATCATGCCTATCATTAAAGGGATCATCAGGGGACAGAAGGCTAAAACACATCTCTTGTATGATGTTCAGGTTAGGCAGTTAGTCACATTTACTAAGAAGCAGGAAACTAGGCATCATAAATTTTACAAACTTCTCATTTCCATGGCCCCAATAAGAGAATACAAATTACTAAGTGCAATAGGCAATCTACCATTCAAAAACAAAATGTAAAGCGGCAACAACCTCGCTATATACAACAAATCAAGTGAGAAAATAATCATATTAAGTTTAACTTTAGGTTAATTGAGCATTTATCTCTTCAGACATTACTCAATAAGCTTGAAAACAACCCAAAAAAGAGAGTTCAATTTTTTTGGATAACTAACAATGTACAGTAGTTTGCAAATATGAAAATATTAAGTCCTAACTGTGGTTCTAATTTATATTAACCCCAAACAACCCAACCCATACAAAAATGAAAAACAAATAACCTTTTTTTTATAAGAACTTTATGCCTTTGACATCAATTCCTGATATCAAGTGTTACTTATATCACTTATTAAAACACCAAGCATCAAAGTTCAGAAATATAAACCAATCCTACATGTTATTTCCCAAATGCTCTACTTCAAATGATAAAAGATTGATATTTAAATACTATGATTCACAAAAATAAATCACCTCCCCCTCCCTCTTTCTTAATTGCACTATGAAATCCGATAACCTTATTTAACCAGCAAGTTAACAGCAATTTGAGGGGATGAAACACACTTCTTGTCCCAGTAAACAATTTAAATAAAACGGTCCAAAAATTGCAACTTATGCATTGCCATCAACCAAATTCTATCCCAAAAAATACAACAATCAAATTTGGCTATATGAATCGAACAAAAACACAGTAAGAGCAACAAGAATCAAATAACTTCTCTTTCCCAAAAATTTTCATACTGAATTAATATGCCTACAAGATCAAACTTCATTTTGAAAGGAAAACTATTGGATATTAAAATAACAACACTCGCCTACAACACCAAACTTAATTCTTCAAAAATGAAATATTAATTTTCTTAGGTCCGTTAGCAATTTACATATAACCAAGTAACCCATTAATCATCAAAGATTTAACAGTATACTATTTTCTTTTAAAGAAAAAAAATACCTGGCACATGCGGCCTTTACCGGACTAGCGTCGTTTCTTGGTTGCGATAATGGCGGCGACACGAGCAGAGACAATTGCAGAGTCATTTTGTTTATTCTATTTCTTTCTATTTATTTTGTTCTTCTTCCTCCTCACAGCATCTAAACAGAATGTTTCATTCTTTATATTCTGTTTGGTCACTAAGAAACAGAGAAAGACAAAATCAAATAAAATTGAATGCCCACCCCCACACCCCATTTCACTATCTACACTATTATGAGCTTTTTGATAAAACCCAACTGGAAATAAGGAAAAATAATCTCCACCAAAATAAGGAAAAAATCTGGGATTCTGCTTCCCGTTTTCTGGAAAAATAAAATAAAACAAAAATTTGTTCATGAGAGGATTTTGATTCTCTGCAATTAGGGCTTTGATGATTGGCGTCGATCTTTGAAACATGTTTGGAGATAACGTTGGAAAGATAAAATGAAAACTTGAGGAAATTTACCAGAGAAGTCGTGCCTAGCGGAGTGACGGCGGCAGGCTGACGGTCACCTTCTGGGTTTCAGTTGTATGGGTGGTGGAGAGGAAGAAGTCACGATCTGTGAGAGAAGAGGAAGAATGAAAGCACAGAGAAGAGAAAAGAGGAAATAGGGAGAGAGAAAAGGGTGGAAGGAGTTGCAGAGCGAGAGGAGGAAGATGGCGAGAAAACTTTGGAGAAGAAGGGGTTGGGATGCTACCTTTGCTTCTGAAACCAACTCGATCGAGAGAAGAGATCAAAGACCAGATAGAAAACGGAACACTGATTTTGGGCTGAAATCAGAAAATGAAATCCGAAAACTCCGTTTAGGAGTTTTCAAATAACAGTGTTTGAAAACACACTCTGTCCAGAAATTCTGTTTGAACTTTACATCCCAAACAATACAACCAGTGTTTGAAAATGATTTTCAATGTTTGAACACCTAAAAGAGTGTTTGAACACTCTCTCCAAACATACCGCTAACTAGTTATGAATTTTAACAAACTCAAATGCAAACACTTAAAAAAAATTAAAAAAAATACAATGTTTGACAATGTTTGAATTCAATTTACAATAAATTTTAAGTTGAAATTTACTATTAAATATATACAAAAAATTTAATCAAATCAAAACATCTATTAATGAATATTTAATTCTTATTTAATAAAATTCAATATAATTTGATTCAAATTATTAATTTTTTTTAAAATTTTAAAATATATTTATATCTTAAATAAACTTGACACAAATGTAACCAATAACAATGATTAGATGGCTTTTCTTGCACAAATTAACGAGCAATTCTTGATTATATCAAACCTAAAACTAATATTTTAAACCTCTAGAAAACATTTTAACTACAAAATGTTTGTGAGTCTTGACACATGTTGATTATTAAGCCTGAGCATTCAATCCGTCATTTCGATTTAATCCTGTGGAATGAGTTAAATTGGGTTGGGTTTTTTAAATTTTGGATTAGAGTTTGAATAGAGAAAATTGATGAACTTATGTTGAGTCATGGTTTAAAAATTTTCAACCGGATTTAAACTGGCAATCTGATCATTTTATTTATATATATTTAATATTTATAATATGTAATTATATATATACTATATAATAATATTTTGTACTACAATGATGTTGAAACTTTGAAGAATTTGATTCACCAAACATCTTTAAAATTTAGCAATATTTTTTGTATGGTTTTGTATTAAATCAACATTGATTGAATTTTGTATTAAATTTAAGGTATTTTATAAGTTATGGAATTATAATATTTAATGATTTTGATTGAACTTTATGTGTGATTTAAAATACTTTATAAGTGATAGGTTTGTAATATATTTAATGATTTTTTTGTATGTATTTGATTTTGAATCTAATGAATAATGAGTTATTTTTTTAAAATATATTTTTATGTAATATGTTTGATTGAAGGAAAGTTACACATACTTTTCTTTTCCCTTCCTTTCATTCTCTTGATTATAGATGGTAATTCACGGGTTTTAACGGTAGTTTTTCATGGATTTTAAACGGTTTTGATTAATATTTCATGTATTTTGACAGTTTCGAATAATTTTCGGATAATACCTTACAGTTATCCATTAAACTGGATTATATATAATAATTTTAAAACATATATATTTAATTAATACAATGCAACTGATATCATATATATTTTAATATATTGTTGGCTACATCCTTACTCCAATAAAATACACACAAAACAATATTGCTGCCCAATTTTTCTTTTAAAATGGTCAAACTAGTTATGAATTTTAACAAACTCAAACGCAAATACTTTTAAAAAGGAATAAAAAAATATACAATGATTGACAACGTTTGAATTCAATTTACCATAAATTTTAAGTTGAAATTTACTCTTAAATATATACAAACAATTTAATCAAATCAAAACATTTATTAATCAATATTTAATTCTTATTTAATAAAATTCAATATAATTTGATTCAAATTATTAAATTTTTGATCAATTTTAAAAAATATTTATATCTTAAATAAACATGAAACAAATGTAATCAATTACAATGATTATATGGCTTTTCTTGCACAAATTAATGAACATTTCTTGATTATATCAAATCTAAAGCTAATGTTTTAATACTCTAGAAAACATTGATTTTACACTCAATTTAAGAAAACTTTTGCAAATTAAGAACATAACATACTTATTACAAAAACAAAATATGATTATTAAAATCTATGTGTATTAAACATTTAAAATTAAAATTATAACACTTATACATTTACTTTTCTATAATTTTATTGAAAAGTATGACACTTAAACATTTAAAATTATTAAAATAACAAATCCGACACTCAAACAAGCTCCACCACTTTAAAATTTCAGATTTTTGAAAACCATATATACAAATCAAAATGTAATAATTAATGGTACAAAAATCAAAAAATATTTTCAATACTATTTTTTTTATTGAAGTAAACAAAATCAACTATTTAAACAAGAAAGAAATGAAAGGAATATACCAGGAGACAGGTAGCGCAGTGCAAAAAGTAAGAATTACACAGTGCTGTTTGATACTGGCCCAATTGATTTATGCTTCGGAAACTTGAACTTCCCTCATTTGAATATTGAGAGAGTTCACCATATGAAGCAACACTAACATTTCTAAATCAAAGCAAAATTATTGAGGAAAACTTAAGAAAATGTCTCAACCCAATCCTGAAACGGACTACGACCATCTAATCGATATGAAGCAACACTAACATTTCTAAATCTAAGCAAATTTATTGAAGAAAACTTAAGAAAAGGTGTCAATCCAATCCTGAAACGGACTACGACCATCTAATTGATGCGTAGACTTTGATTATTTCATACTAGTAAGGATTGGATTGAAACTTGCTTTACGCTTCCGTTGACACGCCCTTCTGGATCAATACAGCCACTGAAGAACGCAACGCCTATCGAAAGCGACCAATCATACCCAAATCATACAAACAACTATAAACAAAGATTAACGTTTAACGAAGAAAAATGAGATAATACAATATTTTTTTTATAAAAAAATAAAAAAACTAAATCTTAGTACGCTCTGCTCTTGATCGAAATGCTGGTTAATATATAGTAGAGAGCCAGAGAGCGGCGCTAGGGTTTCTCGGCGAGGGTTGGATTTAAGGCTAGGGTTTTACTTATAGACATTGTGCTTAGTGGGCGTGAGAAACAAACCATATGGTTCGGTTAAATAACGAAATTGACATTTGGCCAAAACTGGAAAAATAAATTGGCCCAATATTTACTAATACTAGCCCAAAAGGAAAATCCGAAAGACTACTTCAAATTGGGTGAGGGTTAAAAGAATTAGCCCAATTGTTTTTTTGGGCAAAAGGAAAAACCAATTATGCCCTCATGCAGGATCGAACTACAGACCTTCAGTTTACAAGACTGACGCTCTACCACTGAGCTATAGGGGCTTTTGTTTTAATATCTCAAAATTTACAATTTTATCTGTAATCAACATTCCTTGGTGCCTTAACTTTTAGCTCAATAAGTTCTCAAACAGTTCGATAAAATATTATAAAGCTCGAGCCGAATCGATTTTGAGTCAATATTTATAATAATATTTTTATTTTTATTTATTAAAATTAGAATCTAAGCTCAAATTCAAATGGACAATCTAAGACTCAGGCTTAAGCTCAAGTTTAGAATCAAATAGGTTCGTTTGTTATCGAGGTCAAGTAGAATCAAACTCAAGCCATTAGAAAATTGATCGAGCTCAAACCCAATTTTTAAGCTCGATTCAATCTTAAGCTCGAGCTTATTCATTTTAAATCGAGTTAAACCCGAATAAAATGGGATTGAGTCCACCCCTATTTGTTTTCTTCTCTTAGTTTTGGACTTCTTGCTCTAGTTATAGTAAAATTCTGTTTAGTGTGTATTAGTTTTTTTAAGTCAATAAGATTTTACTTTATAAAATAACAGTTTAACATCATTTAAACTCATAACGTGCTTATATAAAAGTTTTGTTTGAAAATTACTTAAATATAATTTAACATATTAAAATTTAAATTATATTTAAACAAATGTCCAAAGCAGTATAATTAAAAAAAAAACGATAAAATGGCACTACAATGGATCAGATCTGTGAACTGTGCCCTTTCTGTCTTTATCTTATCATCAAATCTGCTATAATTTCTTTACCTTTTCTTGTTCTGTATTTTTCACCACTTGATTGTTGAAGAAGCAAAGAATTGAAAAGGACTGTTTCTTTGTTGCTTGCAAGGTTTAAATTTCAGATAAATAATAAAGGTGCAGGCTATGGTTGTTGGCATGCTCATATATTTCTTGTGAGATATGTTTGACTGCTTTTCATTGTCCCCAAGTCCTTTATAGAACATGCTTATCACTTTGAATATATAACATTCATGCAGTTGGACCTGCAGACTTTTGTGCTGCCTTTGACAACTTGCTTTCAATGTAAAAGGAATAAAAAAGAGGAGAAGCTTCTTCAACCTAAGTGTCAAGAGTAGAATATGTAGATAATATCAAGTCAATAGCTTGTATGCTTTTGGCCTTCTTCTTCCTTATGGTCAAAGCTCGTTTTTAACAATTACCATTGTTAAATTATTCATTTATAATAGTATAAGGCTATTTTTTTTTTAAACGGACTGTCTAGATATATTCGTATGAAAAATTGTAAGCGTGTCAACAAGCTTTTGATTAATTGGTAAGAGTTGTCTCACCTAGATAGAAATATTTAGATTTGAATCTTTTTATAAATATTTATTGGTATTAAATTTAAATTTTCATCACACAGAATACAAAGTGGTTTTTAATTTTGGTTTCAACATAAGTGCGATGGGAACTACTTCAGATTCACTCTATATGATGGGTTTAATGCTTTCTAACGAATATGTGAGGTAACTTATTTGTTTACCTAATTTTACAAAAAAAAAAATAATACGGGTGACACAATTTTTTTGAAAAATTATATATTTATTAAGAGTTATGATCACGTTGACATGGTTATGTAAAAATTAACATGAAACCCAAAAAAAAAGAATTAATAATGGTGGAAAAATTGAATAGCTAGTTACAAGCTACCTAATATATATGTCCACTCTGTAATTTTTTTTGAGATATTAATAACGTCCAGTTTTGTTTCATTGAGCGACTTAGACAAAGGTGGGGCAAAGAATGAAAGGATAATGTACTAAGATTTTGTATGTATTTGGATAGAACAATACATTTTGATTGGTAGCTATATAAAGCCAAGCAAAAGAGATTAATTAACGAAAGAAGGGCTTCTTTGTCTTCATATTCTTTGAAGTTAGATCAACACATAAAGCTTTACTTTTTTTAATATTATCATTTGTTAAGATAAGATTGGTTTTGTTGTTTTATGACCTACGTAAGTAAGATTTTGATTCTAATTTAATCACTTATAAAAAAAAATCTCATATATCACCCTTTAAAACTTTATTTCATTTTTTTCAACTTCGGTTTTCGTTTTCTACATTAATTATTTCTTTTTTTTCAGTGACGAGATACTCGATCTAATTTTTTTTTTCTATTTTTAATGTCTAACAATTTAAGTATATACATATTTGAGTATTTTTTTTAATTATGAAAAATCAAACAAATTTTTTCATTTTTTACCCAGATTTTCTTCTCCTTTCATGCATTTTTTTTGCCCGCCAGATTTTCCCCCTCCACCTTTATCTTATCCTTGTCCTTCATCCCCCCCCCTTCTCCATCCTCCATCCCCCTCTTTCTCTTTCTTCCTCCTCTTAATCTTCTCATCCTTCTCCGTAGATCTGAAAAGATTTGTGAGTTTTTTAATTTCTTTTAAATAATAATTTTTTACTACTTATTTATTTTTAAAAAATATTAGATAAAGTAACTTTTTATTTTATAACTTCTTATTTATGTTTAAAACTATTAAATATATTTTTAAAAAATATGTAAACTTTGTTTTATGAGAAATATTTTTCTTATGAATTTTAAATTAATTATGAGATTTAAATGATAAATTAATTCATATTAATCATATTTAAATTTATAATATAATCATAAAAATAATACGAACGGTTAATAAACAATTGTTGTTACCGAATGTTAATAATGATACCAAACAGTTTTGAATTAAAATCAAACAATTTGCAATCAAACAATCAGAAATTAATTAACTTGATTATAATATAAAAAAATAAATCCTCCAAACACCAAACACCAAACACCAAACACCAAGCAGTACGATAAATCTTATCCACACAAGTCCTTACTAACAACTGTGTATGTTGTACTACTCTTATAGATAAATTTTTTTGAACTTGCATGAATGGTTGAGCGGTCGAGCCCCAAGAATCGATTTGGTTTCGAGGTCCCAACTCTTGGATGTAAGCCCTTTATAGGTTAAAATTTGATGGTGCCAAATACACCATTCCATTGGATGAATGACCATTTTAAACTTTCAATAAGAGCTTGTATTTTTTTTAGTCCAACTAATATATGGACAGAACCCGAGCACATCTCAAAAGCAATAAATTAGAGTTGTAACAACACTAATAACAATAGCACGATATTCCAATCTAACACAATTGCATATTTGTGAAGAAATATAAGATTGAAGGTAAATGTTTTTCTTGAGTTTCTCATTGATTCGTAGTCTTATATATAGTACAATATGAGAGCCCATTTAGGGTTGATTTACACTGATTTGTCAATCATCTATAATTACTCTCAATTACACAATTTCTGTAATTATTCTACACTGATTTGTCAATCATCTATAATTACTCTCAATTACACATTTTCTGTAATTATTCTACACTGATTTGTCAATCATCTATAACTACTTTCAATCACATTAATCTGGATCCTTCTCTGTTGACTCTTTGATCTTATTACACCCCCTCAAGCTGATAAGAGGAGAGTGGACTAAAAGCTTGGACACTAAATGTCGAAACCAAGATGTAGATAAACCTTTGGTGAGAATATCCGTTTTTTTATCTAAGATGGAAACATAGCATACTTCTAGTTCCTTTCTAACCACTTTCTCACGAACATAGTGATAATCAATCTCCACGAGACGAGTCCGAGCATGAAAAATAGGATTAGAAGCCAAAGAGATGGCACTAACGTTATCACACCATAATTGGGGACAAGAGAGACTAATTTGGAGTGCTCTGAATATCGACCTATACCAAGAAATTATTGCAGAGGTAAGGGCAAGTTGACGATATTCAGCTTTCGTACTTGAACGTGAGACACCATCTTGCTTTTTCGAAGACCATGAGATAAGATTACGACCAAAATAAACACAAAATCCACCAGTAGACCGACGATCATCGGGATCACCAGCATAGTCCGCATCAGAATATGCTTGTAATTGTACAAAGCCAGGAGTGTAGTGAAGACCATAAGACATGGTACCTTTTAAATAACGAAGAATCCGTTTGACAGTAACCCAATGAGTAGTAGTCGAACGATGCATATACTGGCAAACTTGGTTGACGGCAAATGATATATCTAGATGAGTCAAAGTAAGATATTGAAGCACCCCAACAATGCTTCTTAATTTCGTAGGATTATGAAGTGGATCACCATCAAACATGCTTAATCGTCGACTACTAATAGCAAGAGTGGTAACTGGCTTTGAATCAAGCAAGTCTGTCTTAGTTAAAAGATCCATCACATACTTGGATTGGCAGAGATAAAAGCCTAATGGGCCTCTGGAAGCCTCAATACCCAGGAAATAGTGAAGAGAGCCCAAATCTTTTATAGAGAAAATGCGTCCTATATCCAAGATGAGCCTATTAATTTGGACCACATTAGTTCCGGTAATCAAAATATCATCCACATAAATAAGTAGATATATTCGGTTAGGACCATTGAAGTAGGTAAACAAAGAGTAATCAGATGTGGTAGATTGAAAGCCCAAATCCTCTAGATGATTAGAAAAACATTGGAACCAGGCCCGCGAGGCTTGTTTAAGACCATATAGGGAATGTTGCAGTTTATACACATGTTGAGGAAATTGAGGATCAACAAAGCTAGCTGGTTGTTTCATGTAGGCATCATTAGTAAGATAGTCATGAAGAAAAACATTCTGAACATCCAACTGATGAATAGACTAACCAGAACTGATAGCAAGAGCAAGGATTAAGCGAATAGTATTGTGATTGACCATCGGACTAAACGTTTCATCATAATCGAGACCTTCTTGTTGATGAAATCCATTGGCCATAAGCCGAGCCTTATAGCGTTCAAGAGACCCATCCGATTTTCTTTTGATGCAATATACCCATTTATTTGGCAGCGCATCAAAAGAAGGATGTGGAGGAACAAATTGCCACATGCCCGCTTTCTGTAAGGCATTAAATTCATTCGCTATTACCATGTGCCATGCCTCAATTTTATTTGCTTGCCCAAAACAAGAAGGTTCCACACAATTATTAGTTACAGTGGCAGTAAAAACTTATTTTGGGTTAGGTTTACAGTACCAGACTTAGCTCGTGTTTGCATGGAATGGACTGTAGATGGAACATCTCCAGGAGATTCACAAGCTTGCATATTTGATGGTGGTAATGGTAGTGTAGGCAAAGTTGTGGCAGTCAGGATGATGATCGGAACAGGTGGAGAGGGAGGAGGTATTTGTGGTGATTGTGGACTAGAAATAGGAGCATTAAGATGGGTCCATTCAATCAGTAGAGAGTCAAAATTTGATTGCGGGGTGTCTACACCAGGAGGCGAGGTGCAATGCTTTTTAAAAGGAAAGTCATGTTCATTAAACACCACATGACGAGACAAAAAACACACTACCTGTACTTGAATCCAAACACCTATATCCATGTTGGTTTAAAGAATAACCCAAGAAAATACACCGTTTAGACTGAAGCTGAAGTTTATTTGTATTATACGGCCTCAAAGATGGATAACATGCACACCCAGGAACTTTTAAAAAATCAAATTTGACTGGCTTTGAAAATAAAAGTTGATACGGGCTTGAAAATCCCAAAATTTGTGATGGAAGGCGATTAATTAAATAAACGGCCGTATGAAAAGCTTCAACCCAGTACTGGATGGGCATCGAAGCATGAGCAATCATGGTAAGACCCATGTCAACAATATGTCTGTGCTTGCGCTCAACAATCCCATTTTGTTCAGAATGGTGAGGACATGTAAGACGATGATTAATCCCATTATTTTCTAGAAAATGCTGAAATTATGTCTTAGTGTATTCACGACCACCATCGGTGTGAAACGATTTTATCTTTCGGGAAAACATATTTTCAACCAGAAGTTTAAATTTTTGAAATACAGAAAACACATCTGATTTTAAAAACATGGGGTATATCCATACATAACGAGAAAAATTATCAATAAATATGACATAATATTTGAAACCAACATTAGACACATAAGGGGAGGTCCATACATTAGAGAATATCAAATCCAAAGGCGAAGTAGAAGCCGAAAAATTATCATTAAAAGGTAGTTTAGTAATTTTTCCCAAAGGACAAGACGAACAAAATGACCCACTGCCAGAACAAGGTAAATTATTTGAATTAATAACTTTATTTAAAATTAAAGACGATGGATGACCTAATCGAGCATGCCAAACATCCCTTAGAGCTCGAACACCAATAAATGCAAATAGATGATTAGGGAGAAACACACGACCAGGAAACGGATAAAGACCATTGTTACTCGCCCCTTGGAAAAGTATCTTCCCCGTCACTAAGTCCTGAACACAAAATGAATCCGAAAAGAAGGTGAAGTAGCAGTTATTGTCACGAGTAAATTTATTGACACACAAAATATTAGCTGAAGCATTAGAACAAAACAAGATATTATTCAATTTAAAAGAATAAGAAGTTTGGGAAAGAATAGAGTTGCCAATAGATTGAATAGGCAAACCTGCACCACCAATAACACCACCAACATTGTTGGCATCGTGATATTCCTGAGATGATGCCAAATTAGTAACATTTCCAGTGACATGAGCATTAGCCCCGGTATCTGTTAGCCAAGATTGATCCCCAATCGATGTACTAGATGCAACCATAGCAGATAATTTTTGAGTTGGAACCAGACCCTCAAAGGCAAGATTCATTCGATTGAAGCAATCAATAGCCGAGTGATTCATGCGACCACAAATCTGACACTGGACTTTGGATCTTGATGACCCAAATGGTGTGGCCTGTTGAGGAGTAATAGAAGAAGAATGCCCATTAGAGAAGTTAGGAAGAAATCCTCCATTCTTCCCCCCACTATGATTAGAGGGAAAGCCAGATGAGGAGGAACCAGACCCTCGTCCATGAGCAAAGTTGCGACCACCTCCACGATATGCGGTGTATCCTCGACCACCATGACGACAACCGCGGGTCGTATACATAGCAGTAGGTATATCTGGTGCTGGCGTCTGGACAGTGAGAAGACAACTTTCGACGCTCTTGAGTACCACTTCTAAACCAGTGAGAGAGATCGGTGTCTCTCTTGCCTGAGCCGCCGCAACTGTATTTTCAAAGAGATGACCCACGTTACTCATCACGATGACAATTAAATCAGAGTCCGATACTGGACTACCAGACAAAGAGAGTCGATATGCTACACTGGTGATCCGATCAAAAAAGTCTGAGATAGATAAATCACCACGACGAGTATTCATTAACTCAGATCGAAGACCAACCACGAATTTTTGATTTTGAGATGCGAATCTCTCTTCAAGACGCACCCAAGATTCCTAAGCCGAGGAACATCGAGCAACAGTAGCTAAAATGGTTTCTGACAGAGAACCATTAATCCAAGATAACACCATTTGGTCTGTTTGGAACCAGTCCAGATACTTTGGGTCATAATTAGTAGTTGATTTGCCATCATTGTCCAGAAGAAACATGGGAGGACAAGGTCGAGAGCCATCTATAAATCCTTGAAGGTTTCAGCTTCGAAGGAAGGGAATTATTTGGGCAAGCCATAAGACGTAATTTGTTTTGGTGAGTTTGACATTTAGGGAATTCATAATGCTTGGTACAGATGAGGAAAAATGAGAGGAAGAGGAACAACTAGTGGCCGCCATTTGCTTGAAAAATTAGACAAGAAATTTCTATTTCTTTTGTGAGCCCTTGGCTCTGATACCATGAAGAAATATAAGATTGAAGGTAAATGTTTTTCTTGAGTTTCTCATTGATTCGTAGTCCTATATATAGTACAATATGAGAGCCCATTTAGGGTTGATTTACACTGATTTGTCAATCATCTATAATTACTCTCAATTACACCATCTCTGTAATTATTCTACACTGATTTGTCAATCATCTATAATTACTCTCAATAATTTTAATCTGGATCCTTCTCTGTTGACTCTTTGATCTTATTAATTTGTCTATTATGAAAAATATTTTTACACCGAAAATATTTTACATTGAATAATTTATACAATACTAATAATTTTTTTTAGAGATACACAATATTACTTATATGACTCAAATAATATGCATCAATGAGAATTGCACACGTAACCAATCATTTCTGAACAACGAAATAACTCAACCTTATTGGAGTCGAGAGTACGACACCTGCTCCAAGCAAAGTCAAGGTCTAAAAATCGCATCCCAATAGTATCACACTTCGAAAAACCAGTTAAGAAGCACACCAACGCTTATAAAAGGAGGCGTTCACCCTCAACATGAAAAGATAGATAGATAGAGGGAGAGACAGACATGCATACAACTTACAGGATATAGAGATAACAAACGAGAAGAAAAAAAGAGAACTCAAAGTACAAGAGAGAAAACATATAAGGAACGGAAAGAACTATTCCGATTTTCTTCTCTTCCCAAATATCTCTTCATCTTGGTATAATTCTTTCCCTTTCTAAATACTCATCGACTTAACCATCGAAAAATTCTCCCTAAAACACAATGTTTTGAGAGATTTCTTTTATATATACTCTAAACACAAAAAAAAAAAAAAAAAAAAAATCAGTTATCCCTCTTTACGAAGAGAATTTCAAACAAACACTCCATTGAAAGCTACGCTATGTTTTTTGACATCAACAACTACTAATATTGAAAACTTAATAAATGTCATCATTTGTAAGGAGAAGAAAATTAATTAAATACACCAATAATTGAAGTAATGAACGTAGCCAAGAAACATTGAAGGACTTTAACACCTGCTGCAATCATACTACTAAAGCGGTCAAGCCATTGAATTTGAACTAATTTCCTTTCAGACAAACCCAAAATCAATTTTTCATGGTAGGTAAAACCTCAAAAATTAATATGCAAAATTTTCAGCACTAGCAAAACCCTGAAAAGACTATAGTCAATACTCAAAATAGTGAGGCAGGCATGTAGATGCAGTTGATCATGGTGGAACTTTATTTTCATGTGATAAATGTAATTAACATAATTTAAATTTTTCTCTATTATTTCACAAATTCCATTTTAATAGATCTGTTGACAAAGGGCTGATTGGTCTCGAAACCGAGACCTGCCACACCTTAATCTCCCCGTCAAGACTCCCACTTATTACTTGAACGACACCGTTTGACCCGTCCTCAGTAACCGCCGTCAACGACTTCACTGGTTTTTTGTGACCCTCCAAAATACTCAAGCAACAGTACTTCCCATCGTTTCCACGCTGCCAAATCCTCACCGTCCGATCAGCAGACCCACTTAATAACAAATCAGAGACGTTGATCAAGCTCAATATCGCCTTCCCGTGGCCCCTCAACGCCCCGGTCACAGCCATGTGATTAGCACTGTCTTCTCTCTCCCACACCAATATCGAACGGTCACAAGCGCCGGAGAACAACACCGATCCGTCATCGTTTAACGCCAGGGCGTTCACAGCCGATTTATGCTTCTCTAGAGTTGCTATCAAAGCGTGACGCTTCTCGTTAATCGGTTTGGCCCAGACTCGGATTCTCCGATCCGCGGATCCAGTGTAAACGGTGCCCTCAGCTGAGACAACAACGGCGTTGACGGCGTCGTCATGCGCTTTAATGGATTCTAAACAACGGAGGTCAGAGGCTCGCCATATCTTCAAGCTCTTATCCCAAGAGACGGAGTAAATCAAACCGTTGTTAACGGCTAGAGCTGTGACGGCATCGGAATGTTCAATCCATAGCCGTTTCTTGTGACGCCGGACTTGGACGTAGTTCTTGGGGAGCACGAACCGGCGCAAACGGTCGTTAACAGTAGGGAGAGTCGTTAACAGCCTGTGCCGTTTGGTTGCCGCTATCATCACCTGCCAGACACGGATCTTGCAGTCCTGGTGAGCTGTGAAGATTTTCCCGTCGCAGATAGCGACGGACTTAACGGAGCCAGAGGAGGAATCCTGGCCGTTGAACGCATCGAGATGAGCGCAGGTGCCTCGACCGTAGACGTTGATTTCATGGGCGGAGGCCACGTAGAGGGAGTTTCCGTGGACAGCGAGGCAGGTGATCGGAAGTTTTGCAGCAGCTGGTGGTTCAATGGAGCCGACGCAAAGATGAGAAAGGGAGAGTTGTAGAGTTTCGGGGTAGAGTTTTTGGAGGGAAGGGACAGATGGAAGAGTCTGGAGGGAGAGGTTACTTTGGAGACTGTTACTACTACAGCTGGTATCAATACAAGAAGATGATGACGTGGCGGGAAAATCGGAGGAGCTACTTGTATCGGAAACAAGGTGTTTCGTCGATTTTGCCTGGTTATCCGGGAATGGGATGGTTGAGCCTTCGGTGACGATGGCGCATGTTTTGGTGGAGCAGGTGGCTAGCCATGATCGGACCCTCATGACGCCGGCAGAGAGAAATAGAGGTTACAGAGAAACTCGCGTGAAGTTGTGAATATATAGGCAATTGCGAAGTTGTGAATATATAGGCAATTGAGAGAGTAGAGATGGTCCCACGTGGAAGAAAAGGCAAGGTACGATCAGTCCAAGGATATGAACGGACGACAAAAGGTATACAAAGAGTGCAACTGCAGCTTCTAGGGGTGAGGACGTCTTAGTAATTTCGCTGTCGTCAATAGTACTACAAGATGAATGCTTGCAGCTTGCTTTACAGCAGCGGGTAAGGTTGGCAAAAACGCGTTCTTAACCCATAGAAAAGGCAGATATGGGCCCTTTTAAAATAAAATATATGGAAATGGGCCCATTTGTAGTGTGGGATTTTCATTTTAGCTTGTGTTTTTATTGAATTTACAGGGCCGATGAGGAAATGTTGAAGCTGTCGCTTATCTTTGATTATTGTATCAGTCGCCAGTCGCCTCCATTGAGGCAAGAACGATGGTAACGACTGCATTTGTCACCAACTTAATGTGTAAACTAAAACAATAAAAAATTGAAAATTATATTTTATAGGTTCGTTTTATATGTTTGGGGACAAGGCGGATCCACACTCAGGGAGGTCACCCCTTTTTATTTAATATTTATAAAATATATTAATAATATATATTTTTTAAATTGTTTTTATTAATATAAATAAATTATTCTCACAAATATTAAAAAAATTATCTAAACTTAATGTAAAATTTTCATGTATTTCTAAAGCTTTGGATTTATGTGGAAATTATATCTTTAATGTAATTGTTCACAAATTGTTTCACATGTCAAACTTATTATTTTATTAAAAAATAAAAAATTACTCAAAAAGATTTATGTTTAAATTATCTAACTACTTGTGATGAGTATTTTAAATTATCGAATGCACAATCGTATATAAAAAAACCGGTTGATTGTCTTACCATCCTCATGTGCTGCCCATGCAATAAGGGATTTGGCTTAAATTTGCATTTTCGGTCAATATTACTGAAAACCATCACTACTGCAGAGTAAAAAAAATGATCAGATCTATCGAATTATCAAATTTCAGTAATCTGATTCCGTCATAATCAGTGTTTTCAGAGGCGAGGGCGTTGGGCGAGGCGTTTTGCCTCAATGAGGCGAGGCGTAAGCCCCGAGGCGTTGGGGCGTAAGCCTTTTGAAACATTGGGGCGTTTTGATAAAATAATATTAATTAAATTATAAAAATATTAAAAAATTAAAATAATATTAATTAATTAATTATCAATAAACTTTACTAACTTAATACCTATGAATGAATATTTATCAAAATATTTTTACACAAATATCAAACAATTTGATGAAAATTTTAATCACATATGATATTATAGGTATATTATTATTTGTTGCATATGTATCCATTCAACATAGTGGTTCTATTTGTAATGACGTCCAATCAAAATGTTGAAAATTTAAAATTCTAACCTAAAAGACTGAAAATCCAGGTAAGTCTTTTGAATCTTTTGGGATGTTTTGAATTTTTAATAAAATAATATTAATTAATTAATTAGAATAGTAAAATAAAAATAATTTAATTTTTAATTAATTAATTAATTTTATTAAAATTTAATACGTTACTAACTCATTATAGCCTGATAATTATAATTTTATAAATATTAATATATATTTATATATAAATTATATGAAGTATAACTTATATTTCTATATTGTTGTAATTTGTAAGTGATTAATTAAATAGTTTGTAATTATTATTAAATTAGATATGAAGTGTAATAATATCAAATTACCGGTGTTAGCTCAGCGGTAAGGTTTATAATTATGACATATTTGGTTCTGAGTTCGAGCCGAGCCGCACGCCAAGGAAGGTGAATTATTAGTAACTGACCAAAACGACGTCGTTTTGGATGTCGCGACAAAAAAAAAAAAAACGCCCCAACAATCACGCCCGCGGGCGTTTTACCCGGATTTCGCCCGTGGGCGCGACCCGGGCGCGCCCCAAATTGGTTTTTTAAAACACTGGTCATAATCAACTGTACAAACCCCACACCTTGTCGATAATGTGTGAGGTGCAGTTTATACGGCGTAATGTGACGGTTGGTGGGCTGTCAAGGTTTGTCGGCTGTTGTTATATATAATGACATGGTCTAGTTTTGCGATAGAAATGGTTTATTATTTAATAAATAAAAAAAATTATTTAATATTTAATAATTTAATAAAATAACAATGATTTAAAATCGAAAAATCTAAGCACACTTCTAAAATTGTTTTACTTCACTTTTAAATATAAAAAAATAAAAATTATTTCATAAACATACAGTAAGTTTGTATAAGACTGATTGCATATTTTCTATATATCAAATTAATGTTTTTGATTTTGATAATTATCCCTCTTGCTTTTATCATTTTTGCTTATAAATGAGAGAGAGAATAAGAATGGAAACCAACCTTCATTTTTTCAAGGGGTAGGGCCTATATTGTCTAACGATGGGGCCATCGTAGAAAACTACAAAAGCCATTAATCCGTTTAGTATTGACGCTCATGTGATAGGTTTTTCACTTTGTTGGTACGTCTTAATCTCTTGGCTTAGGCCTATTTTTGGATTTTCATATTGTCCAAAATTACTCAGTCCAATGAGAACTGGACATATGGTTCGTTATCCATGGATAATATAGCAACTAGACTTATTCTGACCGTAAAAATGGATACGTTATTTTATAGTTTAAAATTTTCATCTTTGACATGAGAACTCACAAGTTGATGTCGCTTTCCCAATGCAGAGGTCTTTTCTTACAGGCAAATGTTATTTCTTGCATAGCTTAAGACTCAAGAATCACATCTTAGTTGTATCTCATTTCAAAATCCAAAAAACAAGGTCATTGCGTTTATATAAAGGGGTTCCAATCTACATAATAGGGGATCGAGAAAAAAAGGAGACAAACATATATGTATAAACATACTAAAAAAATAAAAGATCCAAGAAAAAATCAGACGCATAGAGTAAACACACAAAAAACATAAAAAACCACTTCGATCTTCTCCCTCTCTCTACTCTCCCACCTCGATATCACTCTAAATCATTTCCTTACTTCATTTTAAATGCATCCACTGATTTAAGCATTAGAAGATTCTTCACATCCATATATAATCATAAATATAATATTTAACATTCACCATATTGATTTTTTTTGGTTTCACAACTATATCAATTTCTTTTAGAAGAACACTACATCAAATTTTTAATTTGTACTTTCTTGTTGGCCACATGTAAGTCATTATTATATAGTATAATAATATATAGTTTTGTAATTATATTATTTTACACAGAATTATTGTAACGTGAGTCATGATAACTAATCCTCAAAAAGGACATAATAATAAATATATATCACTTGTAAAGCTATAGTATTGTAATTCCATTTATTATTCCTTCTTAAGGTTGTTAGGTTAATGCAAGAGTCATTGTTTGACGGCAGAGGCATTGATAATTTGGTAATAATGTATTAATGTAAGTGGCACAGTATGTAAAATACGTCAATAACAAGGACAAGGGTGTAAAGATTTATAATAATTTTTTTTTATTGAAAATACGAAAATTAAACCGGAATTGAATACTGAAATATCTGCTAGTACAGCAAATCAAAAAGTATCTGAAACCTCTTCCATCCAAAATCTAGGTTGATAAAATATTACAACTAATCTAACTAAGGCATGGGCCATCATGTTGGCTCCCCTTCTAACAAATCGACAAGAACATTTATGAAAGCTCATCTTCCGTTGATAAGCTCTTGAGATCAAGTCCTTAAAAGTCAAAATTGGCCAAAGAATCCGCACTCGAACATAGAGCTTGATACTGTCAAAATACACATTTTCAATAAAAAGACGACACGTGGATCATCTTGACCTCAGGCCACAAGAAGATACGCGAAAGACCCAGGCTCGGACAGTTGGACTTTCAGGTCATGACCGCCCTTCAGGGCATCATTGCCCCCCAGCTGGACCTCCACATCACCACCGCCCTCCAGGCCATCATCACCCAACCAAGTTGGGACGCATAAGAAGACACGCGGAAGACCCAGGCTCGGACAGTTGGGCCTCCAGGTCATGACCGCCCTTCAGGGCATCATTGTCCCCCAGCTGGACCTCCACGTCACCACCGCCCTCCAGGCCATCATCACCCAACCAAGTTGGGAAGTCAGGTCATAAAAACCGTCTTAACGCATAGACGACTTCTGATCAAGCCAGCAAGGCAAAAGCCCTAACGAACGGTCTCCAGCCATCTAGCTGAGCCTCATAGGCATCATTACCCAACCTAGTTGGGGCATCGTATCGCGGCCGTCCTATGCCCACTACCGCCTCCGAAACTCTATAAAAAGGACTTGGTAAGCATTCAAGAAGGGGATTCCTTTTCAGCTTAATAGAGATACACTGAAGCTTACCCTAACTTAAGCATCGGAGCATCCTCGGAGGCACCCCCTCCGTCGACCCCATAGCTACTCTCTCTTTCCCTGTGCAGATACCTCCGCAGTCCGACCTCCTGCTCAGCAACGTACATATTTGGCATCAACAGATTGGCGCCGTCCATGGGAAACCACATCTCTCGCTGACAGTAACAGCGAAGAAGTCGAAAGAACTCATCTGTTATCATGCCCCCAAAAACACCCGCCAGGGATCTAGGCACTCGCGTACTACAGTCGGGAGCGAGTTTTTCAGCCGAACCCGAGGCTCACCCGAATGACGGCACGCTCCAGGCGCAATTCACAGATCTCGCACACCTAGTAGCCGATCTGACTGCTGAAGTTCGCAGGAGACTTCAGCATTCTGTACCACTCCCGTCGCAGGAACCAGGTCACAACGGTTCCACCGACCGCCGCCCACCGGCAGATGACTGTTCGGCGACCCACTCACCTCCCCCAGCCAAGTTCAGAGAAAGTCCCATGTCTAAGAACAGCGAAGGGTTTGGCAAACGGATTGAGGACATAGAGGGACGAATCAATGAGGCATTTAAAGAACGCGGCCACAGTATTAGCGATGATCTCGATATGCAGGACCCACTTTTCACACAAGAAGTCCTTGACGCCCCTCTCCCACCAAATTTCCGGATGCCACAAATCAAACCTTACGATGGATCCACTGATCCCCTAGATCATCTCCAGCACTACCGAACCACAATGACCCTCCATAGACATTCGGACCCTGTGATGTGTAGGGCATTTCCATTGACTCTTGAGAAAGCGGCTGGGACGTGGTATTCCCGCTTGAAACCAGGAGGTATCCGCACCTTCAAAGACCTAAGCTCTGCTTTCACCTCACATTTCATCAGCAACAAAGGACCCAAGAAAACTTCGGAGTCCCTGTTTAATATTACCCAGTCAAAAGGAGAGAAGCTTCGCGCCTATATTTCTAGATTCAACACTGCAGCTTGGGAGATCCCAGACCTTGATCCCTGTGTTCAGCTCTTGGCATTCAAAATTGGACTAAGATCCGGATTCTTCAGTTCAAAACTCATCAGACGTCCGCCTATGGATATGAGTGAAGTCTTGGCGCGAGCCAAAAAATACATGCTGGCAGAAGATGATCAGGCGTTCCGAAGAGAACGCGAGGAGATACGGAAAGGAGGAAGAGAGGCCCCACTAGTCCCTACCGCGAGCCCACTAAGCGACCGTTTCGCGATGAGAAACCGATATCCCTCAGGCCTTTTGAAGATAGACCCCGAAATCTTGCTGCCTTTAGAACCAGAGCCATAACTCCGGGGCAAATCCACAGCTACTCACCACTGAAGGACTCTAGGACCAACATTCTAATGTAGATTCATGATAGGGACCTCTTGCAATGGTCCCCAAGACCGCCGAACCTCAACCCAGATCGAAATACTTGGTGTAGATTCCACAGAAACTTCGGCCATGACACGGAAGAATGTAAGGCCTTAAAAAATTAGATCGAAGTCCTCATCAATCGGGGGCATCTAAAAGAATACATCGGGCCACGACAGGAGAAATTTGATGAACGATCACGCAGAAGTCCTGAACACCCTCTCGAGCGAAACAGACCCACAAGGATAATTCGGAAGAGCCCAGGGCCAAGTTATAGGGAGCCTAGCCAGAAAAAACCAGAGGCCCCAGTGGCAAAGATTATCAAAACCATTTACGGAGGACCCGTTGCTGGTGAGGGGTCGCATGCTCGTAGTAGGTCTTATGCCAGGTCAATAGCCTCTGTCACTGGATCTCATAAATGACCTAAGACCGGAGAGATCATTTCTTTTTCAGACAAAAACTTAGAAGGAGTACAGATTCCACACGACGATGCTGTTGTAATTTCACTCCTCCTGGCCAATCATGAAATAAGACGAGTCTTGGTCGACAACGGGAGCTCAACCGACATCCTCTTTTATGATGCTTTTCAACAAATGTAACTGGGTGATACACATCTAGAGCTGGTCTCCACCCCACTCTATAGCTTCTCAGGGGGACTAGTCTTTACAGAAGGCAACATAACCCTCTCGGTAACTGCGGGGACGACACCCCAAACAACGATTGTACACTCTACTTTGTTAATTGTTCGACAACCCTCCTCCTACAATATGATACTTGGACGACCTACACTGAATAAACTCCGAGTGATTGTCTCTACCCATCATCTCAAAATCAAATTCCCCATGGAAGACGGAGTAGGCAAAATCAAAGGAGATCAACGAATCGCCAGATCCTGTTATCTCAGTGCAATAAAGGGTAAGAAGACGGAAGCCCTACCACTTGAACTCGACGACCTTAGGGATGAAGCGAGCAACCTACGAGGTAGGCCCGAAGAAGATGTACTCATGATCCCCCTCGGTGAAGATAGCACCAGGACTGTTCAAATTGGTTCAAACCTGTCCAACACATTTCAGGAATCTCTGTTTGCCCTTCTATGGGCAAACCAAGACCTATTCGCCTGGACCGCTACAGATATGCCGGGGATCAGCCCGGATATCATCGTACATGCCGGGGATCATACCCAGTTTGGATCCGACCCACAAACCGATCATCCAGAAGAAAAGGTCATTCGCTCCTGAGCGACAGACAGTTGTCCGGATAGAAGTTGACAAATTATGTTCGGCTAATTTCATCCGAGAGGTGAGCTATCCAGACTGGGTATCCAATGTTGTAATGGTTAAAAAGGCAAACGGTAAGTGGCGAATTTGTATAGACTTTTCAGATCTAAATAAAGCCTGTCCAAAAGACAGTTTTCCTTTGCCCCGGATTGACCAACTCGTTGACGCAACATCCGGTCATGAATTGTTAACATTCATGGATGCCTACTCCGGGTATAACCAGATCCTCATGCACCCGCCTGACCAAGAGAAAACAATGTTTATCACAGAACAAGGCCTCTATTGTTATAGGGTCATGCCATTCGGTTTGAAAAATGCCGGGGCCACTTACCAGAGGTTAGTAAACAAGATATTCAAAGAGCAGATTGGTCGGAATATGGAAGTATATGTAGATGACATGCTGGTCAAAAGTGTTGAAGCACAAGACCACGAGGTCGATCTTCAAGAAGCTTTTGATATCCTCCGCCATCATCACATGAAGTTGAATCCCACGAAATGTGCCTTTGGAGTCACTGGGGGGAAATTCCTCGGCTTTCTAGTCACCCACCGAGGTATAGAAGCCAATCTAGAGAAGATCGATTCTATTCTTAACATGAGTCCACCTCGGACTGTGAGGGAAGTCCAACGACTTACTAGAAGAATAGCGGCCCTCAGCCGATTCATGTCAAAATCTACCGAGAAGTGCCTCCCCTTTTTTAAGGCCATTCGTCGGACCCAAAACTTTGTGTGGAACGATGCTTGTCAAGAAGCATTCAAGCGCTAAAAATATATTTGGGGACACCTCCCGTACTTACCAAACCAGTAGTCGGCGAATAACTTTTCTTATATCTTTCGACCGGACCCGAAGTAGTGGTCTCCGTCCTAATACGGGAAAAAGAAGGCGCACAGAAGCCGGTGTATTATGTCAGCAAGGTACTTCACGATGCCGAAACAAGATATCTTCTTGCGAAAAAGATGGCGTATGCTCTGTTGATTTCGGCCTGGAAGCTTCGACCCTATTTTTAAGCCCACACCATCACACTCCTCACCAACCAGCCTCTTCGACAAATACTCCACAAGCCAGATGTTTCCGGTAGAATGGTCAAATGGTCAATAGAGTTGGGCGAGTTCGACATCCGCTATCGGTCTCGGACAACTATCAAAGCACAAGCCCTAGCTGATTTTGTCATGGAAACTACTTTGCCATTCACGGAAGAAGAATCTCCGCAGGATGTTAATCAATCGAGCCCGTTTTTACGTTGGACCCTTCATGTTGACGGATCCTCCACTGATTCTGGAAGTGGAGCCGGGCTCATTCTGAGCGGTCCTGATAACTTCACCATTGAGTACGCCTTGAGGTTTAAGTTTCCAGCATCCAACAACGAAGCCGAGTATGAAGCTCTACTCGCGGGCATGAAATTAGCCATGGTAATTTCTGTACAGAATTTGCATGTATATAGCGATTCCCAACTAGTGGTGAACCAGGTGAACGGTGAATTCGAGGCCTAGAAAGAAAAAATCGCTCGCTACCTAGCAGCAGCAAAGATATTAGCTGCGCAGTTTGAAGTATTTTTTCTGAACCAGATTTCGCGAGCGAAAAATACGAAGGCCGACTCATTAGCCCGGCTTGCTTCATCTTGCCAGCTCGAGTCAAGGGGAGCAGTCTACCTCGAAACCCTAGCCGTACTTAGTATCGATGAAATAATGGTCTTACCCGTGGTTGGTGAGAGAACATGAATGAGTCCTATCCTGGAATATCTGCGTGACAGTCTTCTTCCCGATAACAAAGGTGAAGCCCGAAAGATTATGTCTCGAGCCGCCCGTTACGCAATTCTGGATGATCACCTATATAAGCGAAGGCTGACAATGCCCTACTTGAAATGTCTTGACCCAACAGAAGCTAATTACGCCCTCCGAGAAGTCCACGAAGGTATATGTGGAAATCACCTCGGGGGACGTGCCTTGGCATTCAAGATCATTCGTCAAGGATACTATTGGCCAAAGATGAGTAAAGCAACCGTGGAGCTGGTGACCAAATGTCAAAGCTATCAATGGTATGCCACTGTGCCACATCGACTAGCAAACCTTTTGACACCAATAGTCAGTCCGCTTCCTTTCTCTATGTGGGGAATGGACCTTCTCGGACCTTTTCCCGGGGCAATCGGCCAGCGAAAGTACCTCACAGTTGCAATAGATTATTTTACAAAATGGGTGAAAACTGAGCCCTTAGCCAGCATCACCGACTTTCAAGCCCGAGCCTTCGTGTTGAAGTCAATCGTATGTCGGTTTGGAGTACCCTAAGTGTTAGTAACAGACAACGGAAAACAGTTTGACAGTGTTCGGTTCAAAACATTTTGCGATGAATTACACATTGACCCTTGTTTCTCCTCGGTTGGATACCCACAAACAAATGGACAAGCCGAAGTTACCAACCGAACGATCCTGCAAGGCATTAAAAGGCGAATAGACGAAGCAGATAAGCAGTTGACAGACCATTTACCCAACATACTTTAGGCATATCGAACCACGGCTCGAGCACCTACGGGGGAAACCCTCTTCTTCATGACTTATGGATCCGAGGCAGTAATCCCCTTAGAAATAGAAGTACCTTCCTTGCGAGTACAGAACTTCGAGGAACGAAGCAATGAGGAAGCCCTTCGCATGAATGCCGATCTTCTCGATGAAGCCCGGGATAAAGCCTAAATCCGACTTGCCGTTTATCAACAGCGAGCTACCAGGTACTTCAATTCAAGAGTAAAAGTAAGGCACTTCTGTCTCCATGATCTCGTCTTACGAAATAATGAAGTATCTAGGCCCCGAGAATCAGGCAAACTAGTCCCTAACTGGGAAGGGCCATATCGAATCAAAAAAGTATGCTGTCCTGGCACTTTCGAACTCGAAGAATTGAACGGAAAGGTCATTCCTCGTACTTGGAATGCGGAACATCTTCGACGTTTTTATCAATAAAAAGTGTTACACATATGTAAACAGTCTTGTTTTATAAATAAATGACTTTACTTACATCTGTCTTTCTGCCGACTAAAACAAAAAGCCTGAAACAAGGCAAAGTAGGGCACCAACAGCCTCAAAATACAAAACAAAACACTAGCCGGACCAAAACAAAAAAAGGCTACGACAGATTACCCTCAACCTGAGCCCTAATGATCTCCAAGGGCGGGAGACCCCGTGCCCGAACGTCCGTCACGGTCCTGTCCATCAGCATCGTCTGAAGCCAGAAGCTCCTCATCCTCGGGCCCCAGCAGGTCTAACGCAGAGAAATCGAGCTCCGGGTACATGGCATCAGCCTTCCCCTTGGCCTCCATGAACCCCGTAAGGTACTGCTGGCCACCCTTGGAAACGACAGCCAGGCGATAGGCCTCCGAACTCTGGAAAAACGTTAAGGCTTCCTCCACGACTGCCCGAGTACGAGCCTCAGCCTTCTCTGCAGCGGCGCGAAGACGAGTCTCAGCCTCCTTCGCTGCAGCACTAAGGCGAGCCTCGACCTCCTCTGCAGCTGCCAGAGCAATGGCTTCAGCTTCGGCTTTAGCCAGGACAGCAGACTCCAATGAGGTCTGCAGTCGAAAAACGGCCTCCGTCCTCTCCTTCAGCTGGCGCTGGGTACGCCCTAGGAGCTCCGCTGTCTCCATGCAGTGATGTGTGGTCGCGCCCACCAGAACACCCATCTGAGACCAGAAGCCATGCGTGAAACAAAATTCGGTGAAGACAGAACGTAAAGCAAAGTAAAAACAAAATCTAACCTGAGAAGCCAAAGCCTCGGTCGCCGCACAGAGAGAGTTTGTGGTCTTTCGACCTAACTTAGCAATGTCGTGAGGAGGGGTGCCCTTAAACAGATGTTCCCAGTTGGGCATGAGGATCAAGGCCTCAGGAGCCGCCCCTTGGCTAGGGCCCGAGACAGTGGAAGTCCCCGTAGTCACAGGGATTGGCGTCGGGGCACTACAGACCGGAGGTGTCTCTGGCTGGGTCGGTGCCCTTGGAGGAGTCTCCAAGTCGATCGGAGTCGGAGATGGAGCTCGGGGCCTCTTCTTAGGCCGCGAAGTCGAGGCTATTTGCTTCTCGGATCGAGCCGACCTTCTCTGTTCCAAAGCCAACTTCTTGGCATGCTCTCAGGCATGGGCAGCCGCCTCCATCTCTGATCAAACCACATAAACAAAGGAAGGAAATAGCGTAAGTACAAATCGCAGGATTACGATGCAAATAAAAATAAAGAAAGTAGAAGGTAAACCAAAGCCTTTACCGCTCTCAAGCGAAGGCTCGGGGCATGAAGAACAAAGACCTCGCCGGGCCAGTTCTTCATTATCATATAGGACCCCTACGTCCAAAGGCGAGGCCACCATGGCGTTCACCTTTTAATACTCATACGGAAGAAGGCCCACTTTTTTGCATTTCCCGATGCGGTCCATACTCCACGCACGAGGTAAGCCGAAGTCCTCGACAGATTGGATGAAAAAGAAATTCTTTTTCCACCTTTTGATTGATGAAGGGGTCTTCTTCAGCAACCTCCTCCTTGGTCGAGTACTGAAGACCACCCACCCTGTCTGACCATGCCAGCTGATTAAGAAGTGGGCCTTAAAAATATCCATCGTTATTGGTCGGCCTACTTCTAAACAAACGCAGATAAAGGCCATGATCAGCCGTACCGAATTAGGCCCCAGCTGACACAGCGTTATATCAAAGTACTTGAGAATAGTACAAAAGTAGGGGTTAAGGGGAAACCAGAGCCCGGCCTACATGTGATGCTCGTACACGCAGAGCTCGAACGGGGCTCGGTCAGGGAGGACATCACAGGCCCTTTCTCCCACTTTGGCCAGCCGAGGACCGTACTCGATCGGAATACGGTACGTTTTCCTAATCACCTACAAGTCCTCCTCCCTCAGTTGACTAGGGATCTCGTTGGCTGTATAGTTCTACTCCTCTATCTCCTCTCCAGCCGAAGTCTCCCTAATATCAGTCAACGCCCTAAATGTGTCCTCACCGGACGAGGAGTCTTCTTCATACTCCCTCCCCACCTCCAAAGGAACGTAGGGCACTAGTGCCGTAGGGTCTGCCCTTGGCATGCCCGTTACGGGGGCATTCCTCCTAGAAGAAGACGAGGACACCTCTACTTCTTCGGAGCTGCTACCGCTCGTATCATCTACACTACTTCTACCGTTCTCACTACTACTAGGCCTATCGTGGTATGTATCAAGCTAAGAAGACATGATTTAAATATTAAAGTCCTCGGTCCATTATCCACAAGTCCTCCGTCCATTATCTTCAAGGTCTGAGGAGATGGATTGCTCCACTTGTCCTCGGACCCCCGGTATACTTGGCCGAGGAGATGGATTGCTCCACAAGTCCTCGGCCCATTATCTTCACAGTCCGAGGAGATTGATTGCTCTACTTGTCCTCGGACTCAGGGTATTCTTGGTCGAGGAGATGGATTACTCCACAAGTCCTCGACCCATTATCTTCACAGTCCGAGGAGATAGATTGCTCCACTTATCCTCGGACTCAGGGTATTCTTGGCCGAGGAGATGGATTGCTCCACTTGTCCTCGGACTCAGAGTGTTCTTGGCCAAGGAGATGGATTGCTCCACAAGTCCTCTACCAATTATCTTCAAGGTCCGAGGAGATGGATTGGTCCACTTGTCCTCGGACCCCTGGTATTCTTGGCCGAGGAGATGGATTGCTTCACAAGTCCTCGACCCATTATCTTCACAGTCCGAAGAGATGGATTGCTCCACTTGTCCTCGGACTCAGGGTATTCTGGACAGAGGAGATGGATTGCTCCACAAGTCCTCGGCTTATTATCTTCACAGTCCGAGGAGATGGATTGCTCCACTTGTCCTCGGACTCAGGGTATTCTTGACCGAGGAGATGGATTGCTCCACAAGTCCTCAGCCCATTATCTTCACAGTCCGAGGAGATGGATTGCTCCACTTGTCCTCGGACCCCTGGTATTCTTAGCCGAGGAGATGGATTGCTCCACAAGTCCTCGGCCCATTATCTTCACAGTCCGAGGAGACGGATTGCTCCACTTGTCCTCGGACTCAGGGTATTCTTGACCGAGGAGATGGATTGCTCCACAAGTCCTCGACCCATTATCTTCACAGTCCGAGGAGATGGATTGGTCCACTTGTCCTCGGACCCCTGGTATTCTTGGCCGAGGAGATGGATTGCTCCACAAGTCCTCGGCCCATTATCTTCACAGTCCGAGGAGATAGATTGCTCCACTTGTCCTCGGACTCAGGGTATTCTGGACCGAGGAGATGGATTGCTCCACAAGTCCTCGGCCCATTATCTTCAAGGTCCAAGGAGATGGATTGCTCCACTTGTCCTCGAACCCCTGGTATTCTTGGCCGAGGAGATGGATTGCTCCACAAGTCCTCGGTCCATTATCTTCAAGGTCCGAGGAGATGGATTGCTCCACAAGTCCTCGGCCCATTATCTTCAAAGTCCGAGGAGATGGATTGCTCCACAAGTCCTCGGCCCATTATCTTCACAGTCCGAGGAGATGGATTGCTCCACTTGTCCTCGGACTCAGGGTGTTCTTGGCCGAGGAGATGGATTTCTCCACAAGTCCTCGACCCATTATCTTCACAGTCCGAGGAGATGGATTGCTCAACTTGTCCTCGGACCCCTGGTATTCTTGGCCGAGGAGATGGATTGCTCCACAAGTCCTCGGCCCATTATCTTCATAGTCCGAGGAGATGGATTGCTCCACTTGTCCTCGGACCCCTGGTATTCTTGGCCGAGGAGATGGATTGCTCCACAAGTCCTCGGCCCATTATCTTCACAGTCCGAGGAGATGGATTTCTCCACTTGTCCTCGGACTTGGGGTATTCTTGACTGAGGAGATGGATTGCTCCACAAGTCCTCGGCCCATTATCTTCAAAGTCCGAGGAGATGGATTGCTCCACCTGTCCTCAGACCCCTGGTATTCTTGACCGAGGAGATGGATTGCTCCACAAGTCCTCGGCCCATTATCTTCAAAGTCCGAGGAGATGGATTGCTCCACTTGTCCTCGGACCCATACTGTTCTTGGCCGAGGAGTTGAGTTGCTCCACAAGTCCTCGGCCCCTTCTCTTTTGCCTTAATGCGCATCTTCGATCCTGACATCATATCTCCACAGATGAACAAATGCCAACCCAGTTAGGCTACTTCCTCAACCACAGTGCTGCACTTAAGGAAGTGGGGGGCCTCTGATACTGCCAAAATACGCCTTTCCAATAAGAAGACGACACGTGGATCATCTTGACCCCAGGCCACAAGAAGACACGCGAAAGACCCAGCCAGGTCATGACCGCCCTTCAGGGCATCATTGCCCCCCAGCTGGACCTTCACGTCACCACCGCCCTCCAGGCCATCATCACCCAACCAAGTTGGGATGCACAAGAAGACACACGAAAGACCCAGGCTTGGACAGTTGGGCCTCCAGGTCATGACCGCCCTTTAGGGCATCATTGCCCCACAGTTGGACCTCCACGTCACCACCGCCTTCCAGGCCATCATCACCCAACCAAGTTGGGACGTCAGGTCATAAAAACTGTCTTAACGCATAGACGACTTCTGATCAAGCCAGCAAGGTAAAAGCCCTAACGAACGGTCTCCAGCCATCTAGTTGGGCCTCATAGGCATCATTACCCAACCTAGTTGGGGCATCGTATCGCGGCCATCCTAGGCCCACTACCGCCTCCGAAACTCTATAAAAAGGACTTGGTAAGCATTCAAGAAGGGGATTCCTTTTCAGCTTGATAGAGATACACTGGAGCTTACCCTAACTTAAGCAACGGAGCATCCTCGGAGGCACCCCCTCCGTCGACCCCATAGCTACTCTCTCTTTCCTTGTGTAGGTACCTCCGCAGTCCGACCTCCTGCTCAGCAACGCACATATTTGGCATCAACAGAGCTAAAACCACCACACTAGAATCGCTTTCAACGATGATATGCCAAAATCCCACTTCCCAAGCAGCGCGAACACCCTCGACCACAGCCTTTACTTCCACGAAATTATCTCATGAAGAAGTAAGTAGGTCGCTGACATTGAGCTAATAACTTGTCCGATTTTATCCCTAATCACCGCACCGACCCTTACGAGAGCTCGAGATTGAAACATGACCCATCAATATTAAGTTTTACCATCTGCGGACTAAGAGGTGTCCAAATTGCTGGCTGTTTGCATCCCCCACCCTTATCGAAGACCCCGCTGTAGCATGCCTATATTCCATAAACATGTCATCAGCACTAGTTAACAAATCTTCTACCTTTGTTTATCTTAAATTATAAGATTATCTATAATTTAAATTCTACGATTAGGAAATTCAATTCTAATCCGATAAACATTCAAGCATGTATTTCTGCACATGACATATGTTGATGTAGCCCATAACACTCCGGCCCAATAAGAAATCTTGTGATGTAGCCCATAACACTCCGGTCCAATAAACCTACTCATGGGCCCGGATGTCACTTACAGGGCAATGACGCGTGTCGAGCCTCCTCGACACGGCTAAGCACACGTGGAACGGCCAGATCATATGATCGCCACGTCAAAGCATGGTTAGCAAACCTAACCCTTCTGCAACATACGACCCATGACACACCCCATCCACTGATCACGCAGTTAAGACCTAACCTCTGAGAGCAAATACGGTATAGGCAAGACCATATCTCCCCCACGTGGGCAATACCTACTCAGAGGACTATAAATAAACCGAGGTATGAAATTCATAATTCATTCACACTCATCTATTTACACTTGATTTACTTTAGAGTAAGCCCTCGGCCTCGGCCTCTCTTAAGCCCTTGTGCTAACTTGAGCATCGGAGCGCCCTCAGAGGTCTCCCCCTCCCCTCCTTCCGAGGGTCTTTAGTTCACCTCTGTTACTCGTGCAGGACCACGTCAGCATCTAGGCCACGTCAGCATCCAGGCCATATCAGCACCAAGGTCGAGTCAACACCCAGGCCGCGCCAGCAACAACGATTTCTGGCATCAACACATGTACAAGTAGTATTTGAAATATAGCTGAAATTCACTTCATTTGTGAGAAATTTTGTTTTGTTAATTTATATATCTATAAATATATGTTCGCATGCGTATAAACAACGTTTAAAACTTTCACTAGAAAAAAGTTATTGTTACCTATTAATTATATTTTGAATTAAATATAATTTTTTCCTTAGAATTATGATTCTCTATATAAGTAACTCTTTGACATAAAAACTTCATATAAACAAGATATTTATGTTAAAAATCAAGTTAATTAATACGTTAACTAAATGTCTTATATCAATTTTATATTCTCATGCTTACTAGATTGAAGTTGACTGATAAATATATATTTTTAGAACAATGCTAATCTAATCTTCATCTATTCCTTCAATATATTAATGATATTAACTTTCATTATCCACGAGAAAGTAGTTGACGAGAAAATTCGATCCTATAACTTTAATGTGTCAAATACTTATAAATTAAGGTAATAATCACTAAGTTAATAGCAAATGATTTTGAAAAACACTAAATTTGCATAAGCCTTGTATAAATATCACTTGTTTAAATGTTTCGGCATATTGAAACTTTTCAAAGGAATTTTATTAAATTTGTCGCTTTCAACTATCAAGATATTGCGGTATATTGAATATTTTCAAAGGAATTTTATTAAATGAAAAATTTTAAAAATTATTTAAAAAGTAAAAATAAAATGAAAGTCAATAAAACCCTTACTTTGTAGACAAATTCGTGTTTGTTGTCTTGAGATATAAGTATTTCAAAAGAAAAACATGTATGTTTAGTTAGAATCTTTGACACATTGAGACTATATTATAAATTATCTTAGCTATATGATTCATTATTTGGTGATTGGATTACCTGAAAATTATATTGCATTGACAATTCTTTCTTTAGAATTCATCTGCCAATTTTTAAGAAGGGATTAATGATACAAATTATGGCAGTGCATCCTATAAATTTTCAACTAAATTTGTGTAAGCCTTATATAAATATATAAATGTGGTGTAAAACATTAGCTAGACAAAAATATCTTTACATAATAATTTTTTAGGTTAATTATTTTCATAGAATTAGAATTCTCTATATAAGAAATTATTTTACAAATAATCTAAAAATTATTTTACATATATATAAACAAGCATTTTACAAATAATAACTTATCATATAATTAAATCCATAAAACTACATTTTTTCTTTATATGATCAAGATTTACTTTTAACTTTATGTCCATGTTTCTTATTATCATATAAAGTTTGGAGACTTTTATCAAAAAAATAATTTGGAGACTCAATATAAACACACTATTTAAAAACAAAATTGTCATTTTATAAGCAAGTTTTCCAAAAAAAATTATTACTATCAAGATGTATCGGTTAATGTCGAAGTGGTTAAAAAAAATTATTACTCCATTAGCTCATAAGGAAGATTAATTGGTTGGTTAATTAATTTTTTTGGCTTATTTGCAAATAATCCCTTGAGTATAGGGTCCAACTGTGATTTTTCCCCTCAGTTTACAAGAGGGGCAATTTAAACCCTTAATTTATGAAACTGAAGCAATATAAACCCTGACCCTCGTGCCGTCACACTACTGTTTAAGAATCTCATTGTTTTCACTCCACAAATGTTGGGTCCTAGAACCTTTCTTGACGTCCTCTTCATCTTGGCCACTTGATAAATTTTTTCTTCTTTTTTGACTTCGTCTTTGAATTGGCCACAGTCAGCTCGCTCTCGGAGGCGCACTTGGAGTCGGATTTGCACGCAAACTTTTTGATGGATTTCATGGGTTCGGTGATGGGCTTGGACGGGATCGGCTTAATGGTGAAATCAGAGTCGTTAAGGGATTGAAGGCTCTTATCGGAGTCGAAATCGGTGACTGTGTCATAGATTGAGTAGGATGGTGAGTTGGTTTGTACGGTGGACTTCTTTAGAGGTGACACCTCTACCTCATTTTCTTCCTTTTTTTATTTTTTATTTTTTGTCTTTCACGGAGTAGAAAGAAAAGATCAATCCAGGTCCAGTTGCATTGGGCCAGAACTAGCTACAACTTCGGCAGATCCGGGTCCGGAGTAGGAGACTGCAGCTTGAGTCAAGGAAGAATCGGACACAAAAGATAGGTCCTTTTCCCCAATAGGGGTTGATATGGCCCAAAATACTCCAGCCCAAATAAGCCTCAAGACCAGAGAAGAGTCCCGGCCCAGTAACCTCTACAGCCCAGACTTCTCCGGTCCAATGAGCGGCCCGCTCTAGCCCAAGTAAGCTTCAGACCCAGGAGTGTTCCAACCCAGTTAAAGGCTCAGTAACCTCTCCAGCCTAAGAAGCGTCTTGGCGCAGTAACTTCTCCAGCTCAGACAATGCACCCTCCAGCCTAACAAAATCCCTAGGCCCATGAAAAGTGGCCCGGTAAGCCTATGCCTGGACCTCCCCTACAGCTCGCCACCCTACAACTGTCAGCCACCCTACAGCCCCCCTGTAGCTGCCCTACGGTCGCCCTGCAGCAACCCTACGGCACACCACCCTATGGCCGCCCCGCGGCCATCCTACAGCCGCACCCTCTAAGCTTCGAGCATCGAGCTTATTGGGCCATCAAGTCTTTCAATTTTGACATGGGCGAAGCGGGTAAACTTCGAAAATATCAGCTGACCGAGTTAGAAGAATTAAGAAACGATGCTTATGAAAATTCTAGAATCTATAAGGCTAAGATGAAAGTATTCCATGACAAAAACATTTTGAGGAAAACATTTAAACCCAATGATCGGGTATTCTTATACGACTCTAGACTTCATAAGCATCCTGGAAAACTTCGGTCAAGATGGACCGGCCCTTTTATAGTAAAAAATGTTTTTGAAAATGGGGCGGTAGAAATTGAGGATACTAGAGATGGTCGGGTCTTTAAAGTAAACGGTCAACGACTTAAGATCTTAATTGATAGACATGATCCGGAGATGGAAGACATTCCGCTTATGGATCCGGTCTATTCCCCTTGACCACACAACAAAGGTACGTTATTCCTTTTAATTTTTGTTCTGTTTTTAGTTAGTTTTCATTCAATCTTAATTATTAGTTTTTAGTTTGCTTCAAATTTAAAAAAAAAATAAAATAATATATATATATATATATATTAATATTTCGTTGACAAGTCTTTATTAACTTTGAATTTTGGTTGTGTTAAGTCTATTTTAATTTTTAGTTTCTAGTTGATTTCAGCGAAAAGAACGGTATGCAGTTCAATTGGTGGTGCGCAATTTTCAGCTTTTGTGCATTTTTGGCCACACAGGGAGTTTCCTTTCCTTTTTCTTTTACATTGAGGTCAATGCAATGTTTAGGTTGGGGGTTGAGGAAACATATTTCTTTTCTTTTTTTTCATTGAACTACGTGGTGTCACTTTCTTTCTTTTCGTTGTTAGGATAAAAAAAAAAAAAATTTGTTTGTTTGTTTTTAGCATGTTTTGTGTTAGCCTTGGAGTTAATTCACATGTCAATGATATGAGCTTAATCGAGATAGTATATAGCATTTAGAAGAAGTTAAATCTTGCTTCGCTTTGAGAATAAATTAAGTGTCAATTTTTCTTTGGTTTGAGACTCTGGTTTGTGGTAAGATTGCATGATTAGTCTAAAGCATTTGGAAAAGTTTTATGCGCAGTTGTTTTGTGAATACTTTTGCGGTCTCTACAAGCTCTAGAACTTATTTAATAATCACTTGAGATGAAAAATCATAGAATGCACACTACTTAGGATATGATATAGGCCATTTTTGGACCGTTTGAGCCTTTTTAAACTTACCCTTATTATATTTATCGCTAGTCACCTATTTGAGCCTTTTTCTTGAAAAGAAAAATTGAGCCTTGTTTCTTTCGATAAACCATTTACTTACCTTTATGAGCCTAAAAATATTTTATCCTTATCTCTCTTTTAAAAGAACTTAGTTATACACATGTTGTGAGAAGCACTTAAAAGGAGTAAGGGTGGAAATATGAGAAAATATTACTATCATAACCCAAGTACATTAAAAGAGATAAGTTGGCGGTTGTGGAAAAGAAAAGAAAAGAATGAAAGAGGAGGTGAATGATCTTATGTCAAAACAAAAAATAAAAAAAAAGAGAAAAAAATGAATTATGGCAAAGAAAGAAAAAAAAATGGTGATTTATTGCCAGAAATGCTCGAAAAATGGTTGAAAGAGTTGGGTGTTGAAGTAAGGTTATCTTGTGCTTAAAGTGGTTGTGTTTAAATTAAGAGACTTAGTTCTTTTATTTGTTTAAACTTTCCCATTCTTTCTTGACCTTTACCCTAGCCTAATGTTGCAAGCTTATTAAAGACCTATTGATCCGATGAAGTGTGATTTTTCTACATAGTGGAGAGTGATTTGAAAAGTGAGCATATGGAGCTTGATTTGTGATTGATGTCACACAAATTAATAAGTTTTTAGAGGCCAAGACTTGTATTCATGCTATGTTGTGCATAAAATCATCTAGGTATTCGGACTAATGTATTGTGGTAAGATGGATGGTAAGAGTCGATAACGATTTTAAGGTTGACATTTGGATTATTCTTGGACCTGAGTGATATTTAATGATTCTATGTGTTGTATGCTATGCATGATTTTTGAGATAGATTTTTGAATCACTCTTGGTTAACGCCAGCATTGCTGTATTTTGTTTTGATTTCTAAATAAAGAATTCATTTCATTCCTTTCGCTTGAATTGCTAGGGACTAGCAATAAGCTAGTTGGGGGTTGTGATGAGAGTCATAAAATGCATCTAAACAATACTTAATTGTTAACATTTTAGGGTTGATCTCGGTCGTAATCGCACTTTTACATGTTGATAACTCTAAAGTGATATTCATAAATCATTGACTTAATTCGATGCATTTTCAGGTGCTTTGAGTACAAAAGAGATAATAAAGCGATCCATGTTTAAAGCACCAAAAGATCTTGGGTGTCGGTGCTCGTTTTTGTCCAAGGTTTAGACATGTCCAAACATGATTCAAAGATGGTTAAACTCTAAACTAAGGCTGGACTAATAAAGTACAGTAAGTTAAAAGACTGCACACAAGTGTGTGCATCACTTTTGAGCAAGTTAAGGGTACGCACACTAGTGTGTGCACTTCTGCATACAAGCTGAAGAAGTTTCACTGAATTGCCAGAATTTCCCGTACAGATCAATCATCTTTGCAGATTAAACTGTATTGATGTAGGAAGAACCAGATGATGAGCCATATATGCTTAGAAAGATCCGGAAGTCTATTTTCTGGAGAATTTTACGGTTCGTAAAAAGGATTTTTCTAGAGAAAGTTATGGCAGTTTTAGTGGAAACAGTTCAGGCCAGCACAGCAGGCCCAGACGCACAGCAGGCCCAGGCGCACAGCACGGCCCACTCGCCTCTTGACCGGATTAGGGCAAGCAAATGACATTCTCCAAGACCAAAACACCCCCCTCATGCTCTATAAATATATCTTTATGGAGTGTGCAGCTGGGCATTGAAGAGAGAAAGCAAGGAAGAGAGAAAAAAGAGAGGATTCAAGGGATCCAAATCCAGCATTCTTCCATTTTATTTCTAAGTTTTCTTTGGTTGTAAATCAAGGGGAGAACATCCATATTGTTCATCCACCTTGAACTCAATGGCCAAATCAAGGGGAAAGCATCCTTATTGTTCTTCCACCTTGATTTCCATGGCCAACTAATCATTTTACAAGGGAAAGGGATGAATCTTTAGGGATTTCTTGTTCTTTATTTCTTGTTCTTGATTCAGTTGTATGGATTTATTGTTAAATATTGTTTATGAATTATTCATTGATTAAGTAAGAAGATTTGAGTTCATGTGATAGATGTACTTCTTATTCTTCTTCTTTTAGACTCTCTTAATCCGGTGATTGCATCCTTCTCCTCCATTGAGGTTGCTTGGATGTGATTGATTCCGGTAGATTTATCTTATTGATTGTCCATTATTGCGATATTTTCTTTTAAGATATATTGTCGTTTCTTGATAATCTTTAAGATCGGTCATGTGTGCATGAACCGAAATCAATGATTAATTCGTAGCAATTATATAAGAATTGTAAATGTGCTTGATTGAATATATTCCGATTGCTTGTTTGGGAGTTGAAACTTGCAATCGAGATAAAATCAATTGAATCAAGAGTGGAAATAGGGAACATACCTAAGGAGGATTCCCGGAACCTTGTTATTTCTCATTTATATTTCATTTACATTTTAAACTCAAGATTTTTAAGCTTTGATGGTGAAATAATGTAAAGGAAAATTGCGTAAATGTAAATGAAATATAAATGAGAAATAACAAGGTTCCGGGAATCCTCCTTAGGTTTGTTCCCTATTTCCACTCTTGATTCAATTGATTTTATCTCGATTGCAAGTTTCAACTCCCAAACAAGCAATCGGAATATATTCAATCAAGCACATTTACAATTCTTATATAATTGCTACGAATTAATCATTGATTTCGGTTCATGCACACATGACCGATCTTAAAGATTATCAAGAAAGGACAATATATCTTAAAAGAAAATATCGCAATAATGGACAATCAATAAGATAAATCTACCGGAATCAATCACATCCAAGCAACCTCAATGGAGGAGAAGGATGCAATCACCGGATTAAGAGAGTCTAAAAGAAGAAGAATAAGAAGTACATCTATCACATGAACTCAAATCTTCTTACTTAATCAATGAATAATTCATAAACAATATTTAACAATAAATCCATACAACTGAATCAAGAACAAGAAATAAAGAACAAGAAATCCCTAAAGATTCATCCCTTTCCCTTGTAAAATGATTAGTTGGCCATGGAAATCAAGGTGGAAGAACAATAAGGATGCTTTCCCCTTGATTTGGCCATTGAGTTCAAGGTGGATGAACAATATGGATGTTCTCCCCTTGATTTACAACCAAAGAAAACTTAGAAATAAAATGGAAGAATGCTGGATTTGGATCCCTTGAATCCTCTCTTTTTTCTCTCTTCCTTGCTTTCTCTCTTCAATGCCCAGCTGCACACTCCATAAAGATATATTTATAGAGCATGAGGGGGGTGTTTTGGTCTTGGAGAATGTCATTTGCTTGCCCTAATCCGGTCAAGAGGCGAGTGGGCCGTGCTGTGCGCCTGGGCCTGCTGTGCGTCTGGGCCTGCTGTGCTGGCCTGAACTGTTTCCACTAAAACTGCCATAACTTTCTCTAGAAAAATCCTTTTTACGAACCGTAAAATTCTCCAGAAAATAGACTTCCGGATCTTTCTAAGCATATATGGTTCATCATCTGGTTCTTCCTACATCAATACAGTTTAATCTGCAAAGATGATTGATCTGTACGGGAAATTCTGGCAATTCAGTGAAACTTCTTCAGCTTGTATGCAGAAGTGCACACACTAGTGTGCGTACCCTTAACTTGCTCAAAAGTGATGCACACACTTGTGTGCAGTCTTTTAACTTACTGTACTTTATTAGTCCAGCCTTAGTTTAGAGTTTAACCATCTTTGAATCATGTTTGGACATGTCTAAACCTTGGACAAAAACGAGCACCGACACCCAAGATCTTTTGGTGCTTTAAACATGGATCGCTTTATTATCTCTTTTGTACTCAAAGCACCTGAAAATGCATCGAATTAAGTCAATGATTTATGAATATCACTTTAGAGTTATCAACATGTAAAAGTGCGATTACGACCGAGATCAACCCTAAAATGTTAACAATTAAGTATTGTTTAGATGCATTTTATGACTCTCATCACAACCCCCAACTAGCTTATTGCTAGTCCCTAGCAATTCAAGCGAAAGGAATGAAATGAATTCTTTATTTAGAAATCAAAACAAAATACAGCAATGCTGGCGTTAACCAAGAGTGATTCAAAAATCTATCTCAAAAATCATGCATAGCATACAACACATAGAATCATTAAATATCACTCAGGTCCAAGAATAATCCAAATGTCAACCTTAAAATCGTTATCGACTCTTACCATCCATCTTACCACAATACATTAGTCCGAATACCTAGATGATTTTATGCACAACATAGCATGAATACAAGTCTTGGCCTCTAAAAACTTATTAATTTGTGTGACATCAATCACAAATCAAGCTCCATATGCTCACTTTTCAAATCACTCTCCACTATGTAGAAAAATCACACTTCATCGGATCAATAGGTCTTTAATAAGCTTGCAACATTAGGCTAGGGTAAAGGTCAAGAAAGAATGGGAAAGTTTAAACAAATAAAAGAACTAAGTCTCTTAATTTAAACACAACCACTTTAAGCACAAGATAACCTTACTTCAACACCCAACTCTTTCAACCATTTTTCGAGCATTTCTGGCAATAAATCACCATTTTTTTTTCTTTCTTTGCCATAATTCATTTTTTTCTCTTTTTTTTTATTTTTTGTTTTGACATAAGATCATTCACCTCCTCTTTCATTCTTTTCTTTTCTTTTCCACAACCGCCAACTTATCTCTTTTAATGTACTTGGGTTATGATAGTAATATTTTCTCATATTTCCACCCTTACTCCTTTTAAGTGCTTCTCACAACATGTGTATAACTAAGTTCTTTTAAAAGAGAGATAAGGATAAAATATTTTTAGGCTCATAAAGGTAAGTAAATGGTTTATCGAAAGAAACAAGGCTCAATTTTTCTTTTCAAGAAAAAGGCTCAAATAGGTGACTAGCGATAAATATAATAAGGGTAAGTTTAAAAAGGCTCAAACGGTCCAAAAATGGCCTATATCATATCCTAAGTAGTGTGCATTCTATGATTTTTCATCTCAAGTGATTATTAAATAAGTTCTAGAGCTTGTAGAGACCGCAAAAGTATTCACAAAACAACTGCGCATAAAACTTTTCCAAATGCTTTAGACTAATCATGCAATCTTACCACAAACCAGAGTCTCAAACCAAAGAAAAATTGACACTTAATTTATTCTCAAAGCGAAGCAAGATTTAACTTCTTCTAAATGCTATATACTATCTCGATTAAGCTCATATCATTGACATGTGAATTAACTCCAAGGCTAACACAAAACATGCTAAAAACAAACAAACAAATTTTTTTTTTTTTTTTATCCTAACAACGAAAAGAAAGAAAGTGACACCACGTAGTTCAATGAAAAAAAAGAAAAGAAATATGTTTCCTCCACCCCCAACCTAAACATTGCATTGACCTCAATGTAAAAGAAAAAGGAAAGGAAACTCCCTGTGTGGCCAAAAATGCACAAAAGCTGAAAATTGCGCACCACCAATTGAACTGCATACCGTTCTTTTCGCTGAAATCAACTAGAAACTAAAAATTAAAATAGACTTAACACAACCAAAATTCAAAGTTAATAAAGACTTGTCAACGAAATATTAATATATATATATATATTATTTTATTTTTTTTTGAAATTTGAAGCAAACTAAAAACTAATAATTAAGATTGAATGAAAACTAACTAAAAACAGAACAAAAATTAAAAGGAATAACGTACCTTTGTTGTGTGGTCAAGGTGAATAGACCGGATCCATAAGCGGAATGTCTTCCATCTCTGGATCATGTCTATCAATTAAGATCTTAAGTCGTTGACCGTTTACTTTAAAGACCCGACCATCTCTAGTATCCTCAATTTCTACCGCCCCATTTTCAAAAACATTTTTTACTATAAAAGGGCCGGTCCATCTTGACCGAAGTTTTCCAGGATGCTTATGAAGTCTAGAGTCATATAAGAATACCCGATCATTGGGTTTAAATGTTTTCCTCAAAATGTTTTTGTCATGGAATACTTTCATCTTAGCCTTATAGATTCTAGAATTTTCATAAGCATCGTTTCTTAATTCTTCTAACTCGGTCAGCTGATATTTTCGAAGTTTACCCGCTTCGCCCATGTCAAAATTGAAAGACTTGATGGCCCAATAAGCTCGATGCTCGAGCTCCACGGGTAAGTGGCAAGGCTTTCCAAAAACAAGCCGATAGGGTGACATACCTAAGGGAGTTTTAAAGGCTGTACGGTAAGCCCAAAGTGCATCAGTTAGTCTCAAAGACCAATCTTTGCGATCGAGGTTAACCGTTTTTTCTAAAATTTGTTTAATCTCCCTATTAGCAAGCTCTACTTGTCCACTAGTCTGAGGATGATAGGCAGTAGAGATTTTATGTAATACCCCAAATTTTTTCATTAAAGCTTCAAAGGAACGGTTGCAAAAATGTGTACCTCGATCACTAATTATAGCACGTGGTGTACCAAATCGAGATAACACCTTTTCTTTAAGGAATTTAATCACCGTTCCATTATCATTGTTTCGACAAGCTGCTGCCTCTACCCACTTGGATACATAATCTATTGCTACAATGATATACTGGTACCCGAAGGAAGGAGGGAAGGGTCCCATGAAATCGATGCCCCAACAATCAAAGATTTCAATCACTAAAATAGGGTTCAGGGGCATCATATTTCGGCGAGACACAGCTCCTAACTTTTGACATCTTTCACAAGAGCGACAATAGGTGTTTGTATCTTTAAACAAAGTAGGCCAATAAAATCCACACTGCAAAATTTTTGCAGCGGTTTTTTTTCATCGAAAAGTGGCCTCCACAAGCTTGGGAGTGACAAAATTCTAAGACACTCGAAATCTCTTCATTAGGGATGCAACGCCTTAGAATTTGGTCAGGGCAGTACTTGAAAAGATAGGGGTCATCCCAATAAAAATTACGTACCTCATATAAGAATTTCCTCTTGTCTTGAGCGCTCCAATCCATAGGTATCTCACCTGTAGCCAAATAATTTACGATGTGAGCAAACCATGGTAGAGAAGTAATGGAAAGTAATTGCTCATCGGGAAAATCATCTTTGATTGGCATGTCATCACAAGTGTCCTCAAAAGTGAGTCTGGATAAATGGTCAGCTACTACGTTCTCCACTCCTTTTTTATCCTTGATGGTGATATCAAATTCTTGCAAGAGGAGGATCCATCGGATTAGTCGTGCCTTAGCATCCTTCTTCGTAAGAAGATACTTGAGGGCTGCATGATCTGTAAAAATAAGGATAGGAGAACCAATTAGATGAGCACGAAATTTATCTAAAGCAAATACTACAGCTAGCAACTCTTTTTCAGTTGTAGAGTAATTCATTTGAGCACTATTTAAAGTCTTACTAGCATAGTAAATGACAAAAGGTTTACCTTCCCTTCGCTGTCCAAGAACAGCACCTACAGCGTAGTCACTAGCATCGCACATGATTTCAAAAGGTAAAGTCCAATCTGGCGACTGCATTATAGGTGCGGAAGTAAGCTTGCCAATCAACGTTTTAAAGGCCTCTTGACAAGCTTGACTCCACTCAAAGGGGGTATCTTTAACTAGGAGGGCGCATAGCGGTCTAGATATTTTTGAAAAATTTTGTATGAACCTCCTATAAAAACCAGCATGACCAAGGAAAGATCTCACATCCTTTATTGTCTTAGGGGCAGACAACTTAGAGATTAACTCAATCTTAGATTGATCAACCTCTATTCCTTTAGAAGAGACAATATGCCCTAAGACAATACCGGATGGTACCATGAAATGGCACTTTTCCCAATTTAAAACCAATTCTTTTTCCTCACAGCGAATTAATACTCTTTCTAAATTCATTAAGCATGTTTCAAATGAAGATCCAAAAACAGTTAGGTCATCCATAAAAACCTCCATGCAATTTTCAACCATGTCACTAAAAATGCTCATCATGCAGTGTTGAAAAGTAGCAGGGGCGTTACATAATCCGAATGGCATTCTACGAAAAGCATAGGTGCCAAAGGGACAAGTAAAGGTGGTCTTTTCTTGGTCTTCTAATGCAATTTCTATTTGATAGTAACCAGAATAACCATCTAGAAAACAGTAGAAGGGATGACCAGCTACACGCTCAAGAATTTGATCAATAAAAGGGAGTGGGAAGTGGTCTTTCTTGGTGGCAGCATTTAATTTTCTGTAATCAATGCACACACGCCACCCGTTCACAAGTTTGGTAGGGACTAACTCTCCTAGATCATTTTTTATCACAGTGACTCCGGACTTTTTCGGGACGACTTGCGTAGGGCTTACCCACTTACTATCAGCTATAGGATATATAATACCCGCATCTAATAGTTTCAGTACTTCATTTTTCACTACTTCTTTCATAGTGGGGTTAAGCCTACGTTGAGGGTCTCTACGAGGACTGGTTCCTTCATCCAGATTTATTTTATGGGAGCAGATTAGGGGACTAATTCCCTTTAAATCAGCCATGCTCCATCCCAGGGCTGATTTGTGTTCATTTAAAGTTTGAATTAATCTCTTACCTTGGGTCTCAGTTAATTCAGAAGAAATTATAACAGGAAAGGTATCACCTGGACCGAGAAAGACATGTTTTAGACCCTTAGGTAGTGGCTTCAATTCGACTTTAGGTGCTTCCACACTTGAGGGGACTTGAGTCTTGCTTCTTTCGGGCAGCTCCTCAAACTTTGGTTGCCATGCCCGATTTCCATAATCTTGAGATTTGTCAAAAACAACACATATATCAATTATATCAGTTTTATCATCAAATAAATCTATCTCAGAATTAACAAGAAAATTTTCAAGAGGGTCATAATCATGAGTTAAGAAAACTCCCTCATTGACGAGTGACTCGATCATGTAAAGCTGGTGGTTTTCGTCCTCATCTTCGGGCTGTTTTGCAACATTGAAAATATTTACTTCAAGGGTCATGTTGCCAAAGGACAGTTTCATGAGACCATTCCTACAATTTATTAGAGCATTTGCAGTAGCAAGAAAAGGTCTACCCAAAATCAAAGGAATTTTAGAGTTAGTGTCTACAGCAGAAGTAGTATCAAGAATTAAGAAATCAACAGGATAATAAAATTTATCAATTTGAATCAAAACATCCTCAACCACACCTCGGGGTACCTTGACTGAGCGATCAGCCAATTGTAATACCACGCCGGTTGGTTTTATTTCTCCTAACCCCAGCTGTAAGTAAATTGAAAATGGCATCAGGTTTACACTAGCTCCCAGATCTAGTAAGGCTTGTCCAACCTCATGATTTCCAATGCTGCAAGCAATGGTAGGACAGCCCGAATCTTTGTATTTCGGGGGAATTCTTTGCTCAATTAGTGGACTAACTTGCTCAGTTAGGAAAGCTGTTTTCTTGACATGATGTTTCCTCTTAATTGTGCATAAATCTTTGAGAACTTTTGCATAGGTGGGGACTTGTTTAATCACATGCAAAAGGGGAAGATTAAGTTTCACTTGCCTTAAGTTCTCAAGGATTTCATCATTCATTTCCAGATTTTTCTTGTTGGATTTTAAGGCTTGGGGGAATGGGGCCTTAACAGGACTTTGGGTCACTTCAGGGTCTTTAGGCAACTTGGTCTCACTACTGGTTTGACCCTTCACATTCTCGGGTTTATTCTCTGGTGGAATGTGTAGTGACTTACCTCTTCGGGTCACAATGGCATTTACATTTTTCACATTTTCTTGTGCCATATGTTGACCGTGAGGTATGGACTGAGCTTGAGCAGGGAACTTACCTCGCTCAGTCACACTCAAGGAGTTCATCAATTTAGACACTTGGCTCCTTATTTCTTTGTTTTCCTCAACCAACTGTGTAATTAATGCCTCACACTTTTGGTTTGTCTTGCCTTGTGCTTCTATAAAAGTATGTAAGGAGTCTTCTAAAGAGTTCCTAGAAGATGAGGGTGCATGATAAGGTGCTGGGTACGATCTAGGGGGCTGCACATGCTGCTGATTTTCAGATTTCCAACTGAAGTTGGGGTGATTTCGCCACCCCGGATTATAAGTGTTAGAGAAGGGTGCTGAGGGCTTCTTGTACATGCCTAAGGTATTGCATTGTTCCTCGTACAGCCCTCTCATGTCAACAAAAGTGGGAAAATCTTGGGCGGGATGATCAACCCCGCCACACACAAAACATGATTCTAAAGGTTCGGCCTGATTAACTATGTGTGTTGGTTTTTTCGTTTTTAATGCCTCCAACTCTCTAGTAAGCATTTCGACCTTGGTCTTGAGGTTATCCTCTTCCCTAAGATGGTAGATTCCTCCACCACTAGGTCGTGACCTATTTGTGCTCTCAGTAGCACTAGGTCCAGTCCATGTGTGAGCTTTCTCAGCAAGCTCATTGAGGTACTCAATAGCCTCATCAGGGTCTTTTTGCAGAAATTCTCCATTACACATCATCTCAACAAATTGACGTTCTCTATAGGTAAGACCCTCATAGAAATAGCTCACTAAACGCCAATTTTCGTACCCATGATGTGGACACATACTTAACAGCTCTTTAAATTTCTCCCAAGACTGATACAAAGTCTCGTTTTCCTTTTGTGCAAAGGTGGAGATTTGTCTTTTCAAAGCGTTAGTCTTATGTTGAGGGAAGTACTTGTTAAAAAAGACTTGGGTCATCTCATTCCATGACCCAATTGATCGTGGTCTCAACGAGTATAACCAACTCTTAGCTTTATCCTTTAAGGAGAAAGGAAAAAACTTGAGTCTCACGATATCATCAGTTGCATCGTGACTATGGAAAGTCGCAACTACTTCCTCAAATTCTCTAATGTGCACATAGGGGTTCTCGTTTTCCATGCCATGAAAAGTAGGGAGAAGTTGTATCATCCCTGTTTTAAAATCTTGATGACGGGTATTGGCTGGAAACATAATGCACGATGGTGTGGCTGTCCGGCTAGGATGTAGGTAATCTTTAAGTGTCCTAGCACCATTCTCATTAGGATTTTCAGCCATGTTAACAAAATCCTCTAAATTCTCTGATGGGGGTGCACTATGGTTTGATCTAGGCGAGGTTTCACCAATGGAGATGGAAGGAGAAGGTAACTCTAATTCGGGTCCTCTAATGAATCTACCTCGCGAATCTCTCGGTCTAAGCATGCACCAATTAATTTAGAGGGGGAATAAATAAATAAAAACAAAATAATAAACAGATAAATAAAACAGAATAATAAACAAACAAATAAAAACAGAATAATAAACAGATAAATAAAACAGAATAATAAACAAATAAATAAAAACAGAATAATAAACAGATAAATAAAACAGAATAATAAACAAATAAATAATAGACAGAATAATAAAACAGAATAATAAACAGGTAAATAAAAACAGAATAAAATAATAAACAGATAAATAAAAACAGAATAATAAAAGAAAATTAGAAAATCAAAACAAAAGTAAAGGAATAATATTGCCGTATTTACAAACTGCTAAAAAGAAAAATATTTACGATTTTTTTTTTTTGGTTTTTTTTTTTTTTTTTTTTTATTGTCACACTCAAAGTTGACAAGTTTCCTTATACTTAAGCGCGTTTCCCCGGCAACGGCGCCAAAATTTGATTACGCCCAAAGTATAACACGGTTATTGTAGTACGGCTTTGGGGTGTCGATTCCACAGGGAAACAAGTTAAGTACAAAGGAAAATGTGTGAACCTTAAAACGAACGATAAAAGTTAAACTCAAGATTTTTAAGCTTTGATGGTGAAATAATGTAAAAGAAAATTGCGTAAATGTAAATGAAATATAAATGAGAAATAACAAGGTTCCGGGAATCCTCCTTAGGTTTGTTCCCTATTTCCACTCTTGATTCAATTGATTTTATCTCGATTGCAAGTTTCAACTCCCAAACAAGCAATCGGAATATATTCAATCAAGCACATTTACAATTCTTATATAATTGCTACGAATTAATCATTGATTTCGGTTCATGCACACATGACCGATCTTAAAGATTATCAAGAAATGACAATATATCTTAAAAGAAAATATCGCAATAATGGACAATCAATAAGATAAATCTACCGGAATCAATCACATCCAAGCAACCTCAATGGAGGAGAAAGATGCAATCACCGGATTAAGAGAGTCTAAAAGAAGAAGAATAAGAAGTACATCTATCACATGAACTCAAATCTTCTTACTTAATCAATGAATAATTCATAAACAATATTTAACAATAAATCCATACAACTGAATCAAGAACAAGAAATAAAGAACAAGAAATCCCTAAAGATTCATCCCTTTCCCTTGTAAAATGATTAGTTGGCCATGGAAATCAAGGTGGAAGAACAATAAGGATGCTTTCCCCTTGATTTGGCCATTGAGTTCAAGGTGGATGAACAATATGGATGTTCTCCCCTTGATTTACAACCAAAGAAAACTTAGAAATAAAATGGAAGAATGCTGGATTTGGATCCCTTGAATCCTCTCTTTTTTCTCTCTTCCTTGCTTTCTCTCTTCAATGCCCAGCTGCACACTCCATAAAGATATATTTATAGAGCATGAGGGGGGTGTTTTGGTTTTGGAGAATGTCATTTGCTTGCCCTAATCCGGTCAAGAGGCGAGTGGGCCGTGCTGTGCGCCTGGGCCTGCTGTGCGTCTGGGCCTGCTGTGCTGGCCTGAACTGTTTCCACTAAAACTGCCATAACTTTCTCTAGAAAAATCCTTTTTACGAACCGTAAAATTCTCCAGAAAATAGACTTCCGGATCTTTCTAAGCATATATGGCTCATCATCTGGTTCTTCCTACATCAATACAGTTTAATCTGCAAAGATGATTGATCTGTACGGGAAATTCTGGCAATTCAGTGAAACTTCTTCAGCTTGTATGCAGAAGTGCACACACTAGTGTGCGTACCCTTAACTTGCTCAAAAGTGATGCACACACTTGTGTGCAGTCTTTTAACTTACTGTACTTTATTAGTCCAGCCTTAGTTTAGAGTTTAACCATCTTTGAATCATGTTTGGACATGTCTAAACCTTGGACAAAAACGAGCACCGACACCCAAGATCTTTTGGTGCTTTAAACATGGATCGCTTTATTATCTCTTTTGTACTCAAAGCACCTGAAAATGCATCGAATTAAGTCAATGATTTATGAATATCACTTTAGAGTTATCAACATGTAAAAGTGCGATTACGACCGAGATCAACCCTAAAATGTTAACAATTAAGTATTGTTTAGATGCATTTTATGACTCTCATCACCGCCCCGCGGCCATCCTACAGCCGCACCCTCTAAGCTTGTAATCATGCCCTCCCCACTGGCAGACGGCTATAAATAAGCCCAGGTATGGATTTCAGAGGCATGGACTCAGTATTTTTCTACTTGCACTTGATTTTTCTAGGCTCTTGGTTCCTATTTCGAGCCCTCGGTTTCACCCTCAAATCGTTTCTAACTTAAGTATCGGAGCGCCCTCGGAGCTCTCCCCCTCCCTTCCTTCTAAGGGCCTTTAGTTCCCTTTGTTACTTATGCAGGGCCAGGCCACGTCCTCACCAAAACCGCGTCAACTCCCAGGCCACGACCTCACCTAGTCCACATCAGCACCAACCGTTTTTTGGCATCAACAGAATGGCGCTGTCTGTGGGAAACCACAATCACTCGCTACAGTAGAAGCGAAGAAGTCTAAAGAACTCATCTGTTGCGATGCCAAGCCGTCTGACACCGCATAGAACACTTTAGAGTTTTAAGTGTGCACGGTAAAGCGCTATAGTGCACATGTCCCTACCTGAGAGGTTGCTAAGTGTGCACGACCGAGCGCCGTAGTGCACATGCCCCTGTCCAAACGGTTACTAAGTATGCATGGCCTAGCGCCAAAGTGCACACATCCCTGTCCGAATGGTTACTAAGTGTGCACGGCCAAGCGCCATAATGCGCACGCTCCTGTCCGAACGGTTACTAAGTGTGCACGGCTGAGCGCCATAGTGCGCATGCCTCTGTCCGAGCGGTTGCTAAGTGTGCACGGCCGAGCACCATAGTGCACACGTCCCTGTCTGAGCGGTTGCTAAGTGTGCACGGCCGATCGCCGTAGTGCACATGCCTCTGGCCAAGCATCAGTGCACACCAGTGCGCACGGCTAAACTAAGCCGCGCACACTCAAGTTCGAGGGAAAGAATATGTGCGCAAATGCTCGGACTAAGTCGAACTTTAGTGCACATAGTCCATGCATCAGTGCGCAATAGTGCGCACAGCCAAGAGAGCACGCGCACACCAAAAGCTCGAGTGTGTGCACATGTGCTCATACGTTCGGCCTCGTTCGAGTCTTGCCCAAACTTTAGTGCACACTAGTGCACATAGTCTCTACATCAGTGAGCAATAGTACGCACAGCCAGGAGAGCACACGCACACCAAAAGTTCAAGTGTGTGCACATATGCTCATACACTCAGCCTCGTCCGAGCCTCGCCTGAGCTTTGGTGCACACTAGTGCACACAGTCCTAGCTTCAGTGCGCAATGGTGCGCACAGCCAGTAGAGCACGCGCACACCAAAAATCTGAGTGTGTGCACATGTGCTCATACGCTCGGCCTCGTTCAAGCCTCTCCCAAACTTTAGTGCACACTAGTGCACACAGTCCCAGCTTCAGTGCGCAATGCTGCGCACAGTCAGGAGAGCACGCGCACGCCAAAAGTCAGAGTGTGTGCACATGTGCTCATACGCTCGGCCTCATCCGAGCCTCACCCAAGCTTTAGTGCACACTAGTGCACATAGTCCTTTCATCAGTGCGCAATAGTGCGCACAGCCAGGAGAGCACGCGTACACCAAAAGTCAGAGTGTGTGCACATGTGCTCATACGCTCGACCTCGTTCGAGCCTCGCCCGAGCTTTTGTGCACACTAGTGCACATAGTCCCTGCATCAGTGTGCAATAGTGCGCACAACCAGAAGAGCACGCGCACACCAAAATTCTGAGTGTGTGCACATGTTCTCATACGCTCGGCCTCGTTCGAGCCTCGCCCAAGCTTTAGTGCACACAGTCCCAGCTTCAGTGCGCAGTGCTGTGCACAGTCAGGAGAGCACGCGCACACCAAAAGTCCGAGTGTGTGCATATGTGCTCATACGCTCGGCCTCGTCCGAGCCTCGCCAAAGCTTTAGTGCACACTAGTGTACACAGTCCTTACATCAGTGCGCAATAGGGCACACAGCCAGGAGAGCACACGCACACCAAAAGTCCGAGTGTGTGCGCATGTGCTCTACGCTTGACCTTGTCCGAGCCTCGCCAGAGCTTTTGTACACACTAGTGCACACAGTCCCTGCATCAGTGCACAATAGTGCGCACAGCTAGGAGAGCACAAGCACACCAAAAGTCCGAGTGTGTGCACATGTGCTCATATGCTCGGCCTCATCTGAGCCTCGCCCAAGCTTTAGTGCACACTGGTGCACACAGTCCTTGCATCAGTGCGCAATAGTGCGCACAGCCAAGAGAGCACGCGCACACCAAAAGTCCGAGTGTGTGCACATGTGCTCATACGCTCGGCCTCGTTCGAGCCTCGCCTGAGCTTTTGTGCACACTAGTGCACACTGTCCCTGCATCAGTGCACAATAGTGCGCACAACTAGGAGAGTACGCGCACACCAAAAGTCCGAGTGTGTGCACATGTGCTCATACGCTCGGCCTCGTTCGAGCCTCGCCCAAGCTTTAGTGCACACTAGTGCACACAGTCCCTGCTTCAGTGCGCAATGCTGTGCACAGTCAGAAGAGCACGCGCACACCAAAAGTCTGAGTGTGTACACATGTGCTCATATGCTCGGTCTCGTCCGAGTCTCACCCAAGCTTTAGTGCACACTAGTGAACACAGTCCTTGCATCAGTGCGCAATAGTGCACACTGCCAGGAGAGCACGCGTACACCAAAAGTTCGAGTGTGTGCACATGTGCTCATATGCTCGGCCTCGTCCGAGCCTCGCCCGAGCTTTTGTGCACACTAGTGCACACAGTCCCTGCATCACTGCACAACAGTGCGCACAGCCAAGAGAGTACGCACACACCAAAAGTCCGAGTGTGTGCACATGTGCTCATACGCTCGGGCTCATTCGAGCCTCGTCCATGTTTTAGTGCACACTAGTGCACACAGTCCCTGCTTCAGTGCGCAATGGTGCGCACAGTCAGGAGAGCAAGCGCACACCAAAAGTCTGAGTGTGTGCACATGTGCTCATACATTCAGCCTTGTCCGAGCCTCACCCAATCTTTAGTGCACACAGTCCTTGCATCAGTGCGTAATAGTGCGCACAGCCAGAAGAGAACGCGCACACCAAAAGTCCGAGTGTGTGCACATGTGCTCATACGCTCGGCCTCATTCGAGCCTCGCCCAAGCTTTAGTGCACACAGTCCCAGCTTTCGTGCGCAATGCTGTGCACAGTCAGAAGAGCATGCGCACACCAAAAGTCTGAGTGTGTGCACATGTACTCATATGCTCGGTCTCGTCTGAACCTCGCCCAAGCTTTAGTGCACACTAGTGCACACAGTCCTTGCATCAGTGCGCAATAGTGCACACTGCCAGGAGAGCACGCGCACACCAAAAGTCTGAGTGTGTGCACATGTGCTCATATGCTCGGCCTCGTCCGAGCCTCACCCGAGGTTTTGTCCACACTAGTGCACACAGTCCCTGCATCAGTGCACAATAGTGCGCACAGCCAGGAGAGCACGCGCACACCAAAAGTCCGAGTGTGTGCACATGTGCTCATACACTCGGCCTCGTCCGAGCCTCGCCCAAGCTTTAGTACACACTAGTGCACATAGTCCTTGAATCAGTGCGCAATAGGGCGTACAGCGAGTAGAGTACGCGCACACCAAAAGTCCGAGTGTGTGCACATGTGCCCATACACTCGGCATCGTCCGAGCCTCGCCCAAGCTTTAGTGCACACTAGTGCACACAGTCCTTGCATCAGTGCGCAATGGTGCGAATAGCCAGGAGAGCAAGTGCATACCAAAAGTCCGAGTGTGTGCACATGTGCTCATACGCTCAGCCTTGTCCAAGCCTCGCCCATGCTTTAGTGCACACTAGTGCACACAGTCCCAGCTTTAGTGCGCAATGGTGCGCACAGCCAGTAGAGCACGCGCACACCAAAAGTCCGAGTGTGTGCACATGTGCTCATACGCTCGGCCTCATTCGAGCCTCGCCCAAGCTTTAGTGCACACTAGTGCACACAGTCCCTGCTTCAGTGCGCAATGGTGCGCACAGTCAGGAGAGCACGCGCACACCAATAGTCTGAGTGTGTGCATATGTTCTCATATGCTCAGCCTCGTTTGAGCCTCGCCCAATCTTTAGTGCACACTAGTGCACATAGTCCTTGCATCAGTGCGCACAGCCAGGAGAGTACGCACACACCAAAAGTCCGAGTGTGTGCACATGTGCTCATACGCTTGGCCTCATCCGAGCCTCGCCCAAGCTTTAGTGCAAACTAGTGCATAGAGTCCCTGCATCAGTGCGCAATAGTGCGCATAGCCAGGAGAGCACGCACACACCAAAAGTCCGAGTGTGTGCACATGTGCTCATACGCTCGGCCTCGTCCGAGCCTCGCCTAAACTTTAGTGCACACTAGTGCACACAGTCCCTGCATCAGTGCGCAATAGTGCGCACAGCCAGGAGAGCACGCACACACCAAAAGTTTGAGTGTGTGCACATGTGCTCATACGCTCGGCCTCGTTAGAGCCTCGCCCGAGCTTTAGTGCACACTAGTGCACATAGTCCCAGCTTCAGTGCACAACAATGTGCACAGCCAAGAGAGCGCGCGCACAGCAAAAGTCCGAGCATGTGCATATGTGCGCATACATTCGGCCTCGTCCGAGCCTCGTCCCAGCTTCGGTGCACACTTGTGCACATAGGTCGAGCATAAGTGTGCAATAGTGCACACGGCCAAGCATCTCCTGGGCCAAGCGACAGCCAAGATCTCCCAAGTTCGAGCGTATGAGCTGCTCCGAATACGCTCGGCCAAGGATTCTCCAAAAGTCCGAGCCTTGTCTATCGTTCGGCCATGTTCTCCAGGGTTTCTCAAAAAATTCGAGCCTTGTCAACACTCGGTCGAATCTCCAAAATTCCAAGCCTTGTCTATCACTCGGCCATGTTCTCTAGAGTTTCTCCAAAAATTCGAGCCTTGTAACGCTCGGTCGAATCTCTAAAAGTCCGAGCCTTGTCTATCGCTCGGCCATATTCTCCAGGGTTTCTCCAAAAATCCGAGCCTTGTCAACGCTCGGTCAAATCTCCAAAAGTCTGAGCCTTGTCTATCGCTCCGCCATGTTCTCCAGGGTTTCTCCAAATATCCGAGCCTTGTCAACACTCGGTCAAATCGCCAAAAGTCTGAGCCTTGTCTATCGCTCGGGTGAAATTGCCATAGTCCTCCAAAAGTCCGAGCCTTGTCAACACTCGGCCAAAATCTCTGAAGTTCTTCAAAAGTCCGAGCGTATGAGTTGCATTGTATACGCTTGGCCAAGTTCTCCAAAGTCCGATTGTTTGAACCTACACTGCAAATGCACAGCTTTATCCTCCAAGGTTCAGACGTTTTGCAAACGCCCTACCAAGACTACTCCTTGTACGAGCTTTTGAAACCTCTATAAGATTTTGCCAAAATCAACATCAATTCATACAAGAATAAAATGCAAGGATACCATACAAAGACAGAAATTAAAAGAAAATATATTTTATTAATTCAAAGGATTACAACTAACGACCTTGAAGTACAAGTAAAAGAGGACCTTAACGGCCTCAAAGTACAAAGGAAAAGAAAATGACCCTAGTGCAAGTCAATCAAGGAAGGGGCTGCCGTATCCTTCCCGTCTTGTTGCAATAGGAGGAACAACCGCGCCTTACTCTCAACTTCTGAGGACCAGCTGCTCTCTTCTTCTTCTTCAGTTCTAATAAGCTCAAAGAGCCCAAGACTGAAAAGCTCCTGGCACAATGGAACCCCTGCCTCCACTTTGAATCAGGAAGAGGCTGTCCTGGCTTTAAATGAACCAGTGGTACTCCCCTGAGGATAGCCCCTCCCCTCTTCTTCCTCTGTTCCAGTAAGCCAGGGGCTCGAGGGCCCCACCATCCAGAGGCACGGCTTCAACCCTTCCATGACTCCTACTTAGAATCTGAAAGAGGTCATAATCTCCGCTTGAAGTCAGAAAGACGTCCATATTTACTAAACCATGACCCTCCTCCAGAGTGATCTCACCTCCCTCTCTGGCTTCCATCAGTCCTCAAAACTCTGCTGACTCCTCCCCCTCTCCAGGACCGTTACCCTCGGAATTCTCTAAACCAATGGCTCCACTGATAGGAAGTAAGGCCGCACCTCCCTCTCAAATTCAGAAACTGAACTCGTTTCTACTTAAAACAAATTGTCAGAAAGCCTTATTTATAAAATGGGAAAACGCAAGAGGAATTAATGCTAGAAACAAAAAAAGAGGAGACGTTACGATTTTCAAGAAGACTCTTTCACTTCTTCAGGTGACCTTTCACCTCTCGAGGGTGATGGTCCGACTCCCAAGGGCAGCCAATTAAAAGCAATATTGACCGTACGGTTTCGAGAAGGCCTTTCACTTCTCCAAACGACCTTTCACCTCCCGAGAACGACGGTCCTAGCCCCCACGAACTAGTTTTGCTGCCCAGACCCATGAAAAGCTCGTCCCACAAAATACTTCCTAAAGCACATAAATGAACTCCAGGAAGTGGGGGGCCTATGATATGGCCAAAAATACTCCGGCCCAAATAAGCCTCAAGACTATAGAAGAGTCCCGGCCCAGTAACCTCTATAGCCCAGACTTCTCCGGTCCAATGAGCGGCCCATTCTAGCCCAAGTAAGCTTCAGACCCAGGAGTGTTCCAACCCAGTTAAAGGTCCAGTAACCTCTCCAGCCTAAGAAGCATCTTGGCCCAGTAACTTCTCCAGCTCAGACAATACACCCTCCAGCCCAACAAAATCCCTAGGCCCATGAAAGGTGACCCGGTAAGCCTACGCCTGGACCTCCCCTACAGCTCGCCACCCTACAACTGTCAGCCACCCTACAGCCCCCCTGTAGCTGCCCTACGGCAGCCCTGCAGCAACCCTATTGCACGCCACCCTATGGCCGCCCTGCGGCCATCCTACAGCTTCACCCTCTAGGCTTGTAATCATGCCTTCCCCACTAGCAGACGACTATAAATAAGCCCAGGTATGGATTTTAGAGGCATGGACTTAGTATTTTTCTACTTGCATTTGATTTGTCTAAGCCCTCGGTTTCACCCTCAAACCGTTGCTAACTTAAGCATCGGAGCGCCCTCGGAGGTCTCCCCCTCCCCTCCTTCCGAGGGCCTTTAGTTCCCTTTGTTACTTGTGCAGGGCCATGCCACGTCCTTACCAAAGCCGTGTCAACTCCCAGGCCACGTCCTCATCTATGCCACGTCAGCTCCAACCGTTTTTTGGCATCAACAGGGGTGATGTCGGTCTCCGTACAAGTTCCGACTAGAATCCCCATGCCGTTAGCGTTAGCGCCACCACATCCTCTACCGAAGAGGACATACAAAAACTAGGACATACATCATCAAGATCGACGTTAATGGGTCTTATTTGGATAGACGAAGGTATTTGGGTGTTCTGGCATTTTAAGGGTGTGATAAGAAGTAGTTTGCTGAAGTTTAGTTCACCTTATTGGATAGGATGATGCCAGTTTAGTAGAGATTTTGGTTTTATTGTTGCTTCTTACAATGCTGCTAGTAGCCTAATAGGATTGTATGAAAATATTGTGAAATTGGTTCATTTCTCTGTTAATAATTGGGATTACATAACCTATCATGCTAGTCCCCAAAGGAGATTGTAAAAAAAGAAAAAAGTACAAATAAAATGATAGAAGATGGTTCTTTTGATCCTTAACGATATGCTTACATGGCGCATGATGCAATCGAGCATCTAAGCTTGTTTGCTTTTGGCTAAGAGAAATCTTAATGTTTCTTGGAGAAGTGCACCTTTAGAGCAGTTCTGAGCCATAAGCGACTGAGCTGGCCATCATAGCCGCTACCAGTATCGAAACTCAGTGGAGACGAAGATTGGGGAGGTTACGGTAGGGTTTGTCTGTGTTCTTAGGCTTTTCATCATTAGTTGGGAAGGATTGATAAAATTAAAGATAAAAGAAACATTTCGGTCTTGTGGTTTGAGTACTTGGCAGACGAAATATAACGGTAGTGTGACGGTGTGTTTATATTGCTTCAGTTTCATAAACTGATGGTTTAAATTGCTCTTTTTGTAAATCGAGGGAAAAAATCGCTTCTAAACCCTAAACTCGGGATTGTTTGCAAATAAGTTTAATTTTTTTTAATCGGTCGATTAACAGTTAATTTTTTTAATCGTTTTGACCGTTTAACCGATTAAGAAATTAATTAATATTAATATTATATTCAATATTAATATAATATATATAAAATATAATAAACTAAAAAAATGTTAAATATTAAAAAAAACTTAATTATATAAACAGTGTCGGTTAATCGATTTATCAAATGTACCGATCGAAATTAATTTGGTCGGTTAATATCGAAATACTTAGGTTAATTCGGTTGAAACGGTTAAAAAAAATCTGACCGAAAAAAATCTATTAAAACTTTTAACTAATTGAATCGACCATTTTTATCGTTTGCACACCCTAAAAGTGAGCCATAAAATCGATTTTGATAAAACTGAAGAGATAAAGTAAAAACTGAATAAACCTAAAGAATTTTTTTAATATATTGATAAGAAAAGCGATGGAATCCGAATCTCCATAATTAATAACATTTAGATTTTACAAAAAGCTGATGAAATGCAACCATATAAATACTTTGATAGATATGCTTTAAAGTATTTCTGTTAGCTTCACATGTTGGTTGATATATTGGAGCGGTTTCATGTCATCAAGATTTAAACAAGTATTGTTTTGGTTAGCCGTAAAACTCGTGAGATTAAGAGGAGAAAAACACTTTCAAACGAAAAAAAAAATGAAAGGTTTTTATAAAAAATTAAAATATTTTTACGTAAAAGTACAACGGACGGAATTAAACTATTTCATGTTAATTTACCAATTAATTACTATATATCCATGCAAGAAGATTCAAAACCCAAAAAAAAATAGTAGCAGATTGAGATCCATGCAAGAACTTCCTTATTGTGGAGGTGCCAAGGTTATGATTATCCAATTTTTATTGTCTGTGCTGCTGTGTATTTCATGGTAAAATTGCTGGGCAAGGTAGAGTAATTTTTGTTTGTTAAGTGATAGATGAAAGTATTTAATTCCGTGTAATTTTTAAATTAAGGAAAAATATATTTACCTTTGAATTTTTACAAAAAACTATATTTATCTTCTCATATTTTAGAAAATTAATTTGACAATTTTGTTTTATTCATGGTTTGAATTTTTTTTCTATAATTACTTCGTTATAGTCAAAATATAGAAAATAAAAAAAAAAGAGTTTTTGACTTATACTATTAAAATTTGACTTTTTCTTGTTATAAAGATTCTTTCATGAAAAATAACATAATATCTTTTTATAAATTTGTCAGGATTTAGTAGAAATCGTTTGATCAAAGTTTGTCAAATCATAATTATCTCTAATTGAGAATCAGTTCAGTTAAAGGTAAAATATTAAAATAAACTTTAGGAATTCAATTTTTTCTTAAATAAACATAACAATATTTAGCTAATTCAATAAAGTATTTAATTTTTTTTTACCCTAAAGATTTTTTTGTGATATCGAGTTAATCGGTAGTTGAAAAAGTACAACTGCAATACGGTTGAAAAGAACTCGACCAGATTTACAGAATGTATGATGAATGATGTGGATGTTTCAAATTCCACATTTTGGGATATATTGCCTTTTTTTGGCTGAATACATAGAGATAGAATGATCATCTGATGTGCCTAATTATCCTTTCTTTTGTAGTAGAACTTCAAGTTAATTACTTTGCCAACACCAATTGTTGATGCCGCTTACTGTTGGTGCTGACGTGGCCGGGACATTGACGTGGCACGGGTGCCGGTAGGGGCAAGGAGCTGATATGGCTTGGGTGCGGATATGGTCTAGGCCCTGTACAAGTAACAGGAGTGAACTAAAGGCCCTCAGAAGGAGGGGAGTGGGATACCTCCGAGGGCGCTCCGATGCTTAAATTAGCAGGGATTTAAAGGAGAAGCCGAGGGCTTAAGCAGTTGGAGAATAAGTAAAAGTGTGTGTGTGAATGATCTGGTAAAGTCCATACTTTGGTCCTTTTATAGTCGTCTGCCCCTAAGGAGTCAATGATTACAAGATCGGGCTAGGGCGGCTGTAGGATGGCTGTAGGTGATTGCTGCAGGTCGTAGGGTGGCCATAGTGTAGCTGCAGGGTGGCTGCAGTGTCGAAGGGGGGCCCAGGTCTGGGCCACTCTTCACAGGCCCAAAGGTTTTGCTGGGCCGGGAGATTTACTGGGTTGTTTCTTGGACCAAAGCCTCCATCGGGCCGGAGAGTTGGCCGAGCCTGAACTTATTTGGAGTGGACTGTCCTGCTGGGCCTGGAGCCTGCTTGGGCTGGAGTATTTTGGTAGGCCTGGAGCCTGTTTAGGCTGGAGTATTTTGCTGGGCCTGGAGCCTGTTTAGGCCGGAGTATTTTGGGCTATATCACAGGCCTCCCACTTCCTTGAGTGCATTTATGTGCTTAAGGAAGTATTTCGTGGGACGGGCTTTTAATGGGACGAATCACGTGCGTGGGAGCCGGATCGTCAATTTCGGGAGGTGAAAAGTTGTCTGGAGAAGCGAAAAACCATCTCGAAACCGTAAGGGCAGGCTTTCCTTTGAATGGCCGTCCTTGGGAGTAGGACCATTACTCTCGGGAGGCGAACAGTTGTTTGGGGAAGCGAAAAGTCGTCGTGATAACTGTGAAGTTTCCTCTTTTTTCGATATCAGCATTTATTCCCCTTGCTGAATGCGTTTTCCCCCTCTTATAAAAGGTGGTCTCTGACACCTTTTGTCTTAAGCAAAAAACAAGTTTCTGAAAAGATTTGAGAGGGAGATATTACTTTGTAATAGAGGAGTCATTGGCTTAGATAATTCCGAGGGTAATGGTCTTGGAGAGGGAGGGGAGTCCTCAGTTATTTGAGGGACTTATGAAGGCCAAACAGGGAGACGAGATCACTCTGTAGGAGGATCGTGGTTCAACGAACATGGTCTCCTCCCTTATTTCAAACGGGGGTCAGGACCTCTTTCAGATTTCGAGTGCAGGTAAGGACCTCTTTCAGATTCCAAGTGGGAGTTGGGAGGGTTCCTTATGCCAATACCTTCTCAGTTCCTTAAAACCGAAGAAGAAGAGGGGCACGGCTGGGCTGGAAGGAGTACCACTGGTTCATGTAATACTAGGGGGGCCGTGTCTCTGGATGGTGGGCTCCTCAGTCCCTTGAGCTTATTGGAATAGAAAAAGAAGAGGGGCTGAGAAGGTCACCCGGGCCTGGGGCTGCACTTGACAGGTGAGCGCTTTCAGTCTCAGGCTTGCGCCAAGAGCTCTTCAGGATTGTGCCAGGAGCTTTTCAGCCTGAAGAGGGTGTGGGAGCTTGTAACCGGTGCTGCCTGAAGAGCCTAGTGTTTTAGTTTTTTCTTTGTACTTCGAGGCCGTTAGGGCCCTATTTACTTTGTACTTCGAGGTCGTTAGTTTGTAATTCCCTGAATTAATAAAATATTTTTTCTTTTAATCTTTGTCTTGTGCGATATCCTTGCTTTCTATACTTAATTCAATAAAATGAACTTGATCTTGAACACAATATGGGAGAAATGCTTGAACTAGGAGAAGTCTTGATACAATGTTTGCAAAACGTCTGAACCCTAGAGAATAAGGCCGAGCGTTAGTAGCGTAGCTTAAACATTGGGACATTTCGGAGAACCTGGCCGAGTGTTAGACAAGGCTCAGACTTTGGAGAACCCTTGGAGAAAACTTGGCCGAGCGTATACGACGCAGCTCACACATTCAGACTTTTTTGGAGAATACGGCCGTGCGTTGACAAGGCTCGGATTTTTGGAGATACGACCGAGCGTTGGCAAGGCTCGGATTTTGGGAGAAACCTCAGAGAAAACATGGTTGAGCGTATGCAACGCAGCTCATACGCTCGGACTTTTGGAGATATGACCGAGCATTGGCAAGGCTCGAATTTTTGGAGAAACCTTGGAGAAAACATGGCCGAGTGTATGCAACGCAGCTCATACGCTCGGACTTTTGGAGATACGACCGAGCATTCGTAAGGCTCGGATTTTTGGAGAAACCTTAGAGAAAACATGGCCGAGTGTATGCAACGCAGCTCATATGCTCGGACTTTTGGAGATACGACCGAGCGTTGACAAGGCTCGGACTTTGGAGAAACCTTGGAGAAAACTTGGTCGAGCGATAGACAAGGCTCAGACATTGGAGAATACGACCGAGCGTTGACAAGGCTCGGACTTTGGAGAATACTTGGAGAAAACTTGGCCGAGCTATAGACAAGGCTCGGACTTTGGAAAATACGGCCGAGTGTTGACAAGGCTCGGACTTTGGAGAATCCTTGGAGAAAACTTGGCCGAGCGATAGACAAGGTTCAGACTTTGGAGAATACGGCCGAGCGTTGACAAGGCTCGGACTTTTGGGAATCCTTGGAGAAAACTTGGTCGAGCGATAGACAAGGCTCAGACTTTGGAGAATACGGCTGTCACTTAGCCCTGGAGATGCTTGGCCGTGCGCACTATTGCGCACTGATGCTCGGCCTGTGTGCACAAGTGTTCACCGAAGTTGGGACGAGGCCGAGCGTATGAACACATATATCAACGCTCAGACTTGGGTATGCGCGCAATCACTTGGCCGTGTGCACTATTGCTCACTAGATCTCGGATTGTGTGCACTAGTGTGCACTGAAGCTCGGACGAGGCCGAGCGTATGAGCACATATGCACATGCTCGGACTTTAGTGTGCACACACTCTCTTGGCTGTGCGCACTGAAGCTTGGACTGTGTGCACTAATGTGCACTGAAGCTCGGACGAAGCCGAGCATATGAGCATATATGCACACGCTCAGACTTTGGTGTGCGCGCGCTCGTTTGGCCGTGCGTACTGTTGCGCACTGAAGCTCGGATTGTGTGCACTAGTGTGCACTGAAGCTCAAACGAGGCCCAGCGTATGAGCACATATGCACATGCTCGAACTTTGGTGTGCGTGCGCTCTCTTGGCTGTGCGCACTGCTGCGCACTGAAGTTTGGACTGTGTGCACTAGTGTGCACTGAAGCTCGGACGAGGCCGAGCGTATGAGCACATATGCACATGTTCAGACTTTGGTGTGCGCGCACTCTCTTGGCTGTGCGCACTGTTGTGCATTGAAGCTTGGACTGTGTGCACTGAAGCTCGGACGAGACTCGAACGAGGCCGAGCGTATGAGCACATATGCACACGCTCGGACTTTGGTGTGCGCGTGCTCTATTGGTTGTGCGCACTGAAGCTTGGACTGTGTGAACTAGTGTGCACTGAAGCTCGGACGAGGCCGAGCGTATGAGCACATATGCACACGCTCGGACTTTGGTGTGCGCATGCTCTCTTGGCTGTGAGCACTGAAGCTTGGACCGTGTGCACTAGTGTGCACTGAAGCTCGGACGAGGCCGAGTGTATGAGCACATATGCACATGCTCGGACTTTGGTGTGCACGCTGTCACAACCCTAGACTTCAACTAGCAATCGTGCGGTACTTAGCACGGTCCGTTGTACTAAGCCTACCTTCTAACCCGAAACAAACACTCCAAAGAGACTAGAAAGGGACTTAGAGATTTAGAGGATTCAAGAGCAAAGCGAGAACATAAGAGAGTTTGTGAAGAATGCTTTGTATTGCTCTAGAGAAGTTTTCTCACAACTTCCCAAGATTTCCCAGGATGGGATACAAATGAAGGCCAAGAGGCCTATTTATAGTTGTGGCACCAAGCCTAAGGTTATGCCACAAGTTTCTAGATCCTACCAAGTCTAGAATGTACAAGAACATCTACAAAGTTCTAGTTCTTATCTACAACATGCCTCAAGGTTCCAGAACCTTCTAGTCAAGTCTAGCCAACTCCGGAGTCTTCTAGGATTGTTTAGTTCCTTCATCCAAGTTCTGGGAGGTTCCAGAATCTTCCAGGAGCTTCCACATCCTTCCAGCACCTACCAGAATCTTCTAGCACCTTCTAGAATCTTCCAGCGCCTTCTAGCACATGCTAGTGTAATCTAGAATATTCTAAAGTCTTCCAAGCTTGAGTTGAGTCCATCCAACTCTAGCTTCTTCTGGACAACACTAGACTACTCTAGAACTTTCCCATGTAGTAACTTGTAGAAAAAGTCTAGATCCTTTGGGCAAGCACCATTCCTTTGGATTTTGCGGGGCAATTTGAGCGGGACGTGACACCCTCCCCCATTCAAGTTCGCGACGCCCTCGTCGCACCTTCAAGCTTGAACCTCTCTTTGTGTTATTTGAATTGCCACAAAGAGTCTTCGGGTTCCCAGCTCGCCTCTATGTCCGGAGTATTCTTCCACTTTACCAAGTATTCCCGATAACTTCGCACATCCCTTCGCCGAATCAGGCGATCCGCCAAGATAGAGTCCACCTCTCAATCAAAGGAGGTTACTACCGCAGTGGGTGCCCTCTTCAATTCCCCTCCGCTCGTGTCTTCCTCATCTCCTTGGTAAGGCTTCAACATGCTTACATGAAAGACTGGGTAGATTTTAAGCTTAGGAGGGAGTTGTAGTTTGTAGGACACCTTACCCACTCGCTTAAGGACTGAAAATGGCCCTTCATACTTCCGCACCAAGCCCTTGTGAACCTTCCACAAGGTCTTGAACTATTGGGGCAACAACTTGACAATGACCAAATCCCCTTCCTGAAACTCAACCATCCTCCTTTTCTTGTCAGCCCACTTCTTCATCCTTTTGGTTGCCTTGTTCAAATATGCTCGGGCTAACTTAGCTTGCTCATGCCATGCCTTAGCAAATTTGAAGGCAGTAGGACTCTTCCCTTCATAGCTTGTGGCCAAAGCATGAGGGATCATGGGTTGCTGTCCCATGATGATCTCGAAGGGACTCTTGCCAGTGGACTCGCTCCGCTGCAAGTTGTAAGAGAATTGGGCCACATCCAGTAACTTAGCCCAATCATGTTGGTTGTCACTAACAAAGTGCCTAAGATAAAGCTCCAGCAATGCGTTGGCACGCTCCGTCTGTCCATCGCTCTGCGGATGAAAGCTTGTGGAAAAGTTCAAGTCCGATCCCAACAACTTGAACAACTCCGTCCAAAACTTCCCGGTAAATCGCGGATCTCGGTCACTCACGATATTGAACGGGACTCCCCAATGCTTCACGACATGCTTGAGGAACAACCGCGCCGTCTCGTCGGCGGTGCAATCCTCTGAGGCAGGTATGAAGGTTGCATACTTGCTGAAGCGATCAATGACCACGATTATGCTGCCAAAGTCCTTCGATCTTGGCAAGCCAGTGATGAAGTCCATCAAGATACTCTCCCATAGTCTCTCCGGAATAAGCAACGGCTCTAACAAACCACCTGGTGCATGTTGCTCCATCTTATCTTGTTGGTGTACAAGGCAACTTCTCACATAGGCTTCCACATCATCCTGTAGTTGAGGCTAATAGTAAATAGGCTTGATCAATGCAAATGTGCGTCTCATACCCGGGTAACCAGCTCATAGTGAATCGTGGAACTCCTTGATCAGCTTCTTTCTCAAGTTCCCCCACTTCGGCACATAGAGGCGATTTTCCTTGGTGTAGAGTAGTCCGTCACTCAGCCAAAATCGCCTCATATTTCCTTCCTTGATAAGGGTAATAAGGTTTTATGCCAAGGCATCATGCTCCAACCCTTCTTTTATCCTTTCCAGCAAGGGACTGCTTGGTCTACTCAAGGCTGCTAACTCCGCCTTTCGACTCAATCCATCGACCACCACATTCGCTTTGCCAGGCTTGTAATCGAACTCCGACGAAGAAATCTTGCCACCGAGCTTGCTTGGGACTCAACTTATTCTGAGTTTGGAAGTAGCTAGTTGCTACATTATCCGTCATGATCACAAAGTGAGAACCCAACAAGTAGTGTCGCCACACCCTTAGGCAATGAATGATAGCCATCATCTCTTTCTCTTGCACCGTGTAACGGTGTTCGGTGTTGTTAAGCTTGCGACTTTCGTAGGCAATTGGATGCCCTTTTTGCATCAACACTCCACCAATGGCAAAGTCGGAAGCACCTGCGTGTAGTTCGAATGTTTTGGAGGGGTCTGGTAAACAAAGCACCGGCTCTTTACTAACAGCCTTCTTTAAGTCTTCAAACGAGGCTTGGCATTTGCTTGTCCATTCCCAAGACTTGTTCTTCTTAAGCAGGTCAGTCAGTGGGGCTACTCTTGCTGAATATGACTTGATGAACCTCCTGTAGTAGTTCACAAGTCCAAGGAAAGACATTAACTCGGGGACCTTAGTGGGAGGTTCCCATTCCTGGATGGCTTTCACCTTAGCTCCGTCCATCATAAACTTCCCATCTTTTATCCTATACCCCAAGAACATCACCTCATCTTGGGCAAAGGAACACTTCTCCTTCTTGACATATAGCTCATTTTGCCTTAGGACCTCGAACACCTTCCTCAAGTGCTCAAGATGTTCTTCCAAAGTTCGGTTATATATCACAATATCATCGAGATATACTACCACAAACCAATCGAGGTAGGGATGGAAGAGCTTATTCATAAGAGTGCAAAAGGTAGCAGGTGCATTGGTGAGACCAAATGGCATAACTAGGAACTCATAGGCACCGTACTTGGTCACACATGTGGTCTTGGGCTCATCTCCCTTTGCTATGCGAACCTGGTAGTATCCTGACCGCAAGTCCAGCTTCAAAAAATATCTTGCGTTCCCCAATTGATCGAACAAGTCGGCGATGAGCAGGATAGGATACTTGTTCTTCACCGTAATCTTGTTTAGAGCCCGATAGTCAATGCACATCCTCAGTAAGCCATCCTTCTTCTTTTGAAAGAGCACTGGGCACCAAATGGTGCTTTGGAGGGTCTAATGAAACCAGCATCCAGCAATTCATCGAGCTGCTTTCGGAGTTCTGCCAACTCTGAGTTCGCCATCCTATAAGGACTCATTACTGGTGGTCTTGTGCCAGGCTCCAACTCGATTTCGTGATCCACCTCCCTCCTTGGAGGTAACCATTTAGGCAACGCCTCTAGTATCATGTCTTGGAACTCGTCCAGGACAGCTTGCACCTCCGTCTGCAAACCTTGTTGCGGTGACGCCTCCTCATCATCAAATTCCTTCAAGATGGCCAAGTAACTCTCTTCTTCCCTCTTTAATCCCTTTTTGAACTGAAGTGCTGAGAGAACTTAGGTAGTAGGCTTGGTGGACCTTTCCGTTGGTACCACACAAGCCTTTGAACCATCCATAATGCACATAGAGTTTGAAAATGGGACAAGAAAAGCCCTAACCTGGTCCAAAAACTCCATGCCGAATACCACCGAAAAGTCGTCCATGGGCGCCACCGACAAGTCTACTTGGCCAGTCCATGCATCAAGACTGACCTTCATTCTATGAGCAACTCCTTGGAGAGGTCGTGCTGCTGAGTTTACCGCTTTGAGGGAGCCACCTCCATTGGTAACCTTAAGATCGAGTCTCTTGGCTTCCTCAAGTGAGACAAAGTTGTGTGATGCACCTGTGTCGATCAAGGCTTTGGCAACCTTCCCGTTGATGGTTGCATCCACGAACATCAAGCCCTTAGGGGTCTTTGGCGCATTCTGCAATGGATCCCATTGTTGCGCCTTCATCCTTTTTGCCTCCTTCTTGGTCATACGAGGCAACTAAGGCGTTCAACGCCTTCCTTTTCGGACACTCCCGTGCCCAATGCGGTCCGTCGCATATGAAGCACATCACTCGGGGCTTTGAGGCACCACGATCCTCCTTTTCCTTCCCTTTATCCCGTGGCTTGAACGAGAAGCCATCTTTATGATTCTTATGCCCTTGTCCTTTGGCATGGCCTCCTCCACTCTTTCCTCCACCAAACTTCTTGTCCGCAACCTTTGAGCCTTCTTTGTTTGTGGAGTAATCAATGAGACTTTCGGCAACCACGATAGTTGTGGCTAAGTCTTGGACACCACGTCGCTTAAGCTCAAGGTTAGCCTATGATTGGAGACCATCCATGAAGAGGAACAATGCATCCTTATTAGACGTGTCAGGGACTTCTAGCAGTAGAGTTGTGAACTCCTTGACATAGTCCCTTATGCTACCTGACTGCTTCAACCGTCGAAGCCTCCCCTCGCCTCTTCTTCAGCATTTATTGGGAAGAATTGGCTCTTGAACTCCCTTTTGAAGTCATCAAAGGAGTCTATTGTGCATACCCCTCGTTGCACATCTCCATGCCTTCGTCTCCACCATAGCATAGCAGTGTCGGACAGGTATATGGCAGCGGTTCGGATCTTGCTGGCATGGTCCGTTATGCCAATAGCCTCAAAGTATTGCTCAAGTCCCTATAGGAAGTTCTCAACTTCCCTAACATTTCTAGCACCATTGAACGTCTTTGGCTTGGGGACTTCCACCTTCTTGGCCTCAATGATGGTGGTTGTAGTAGCTCCCGAAGCCATAGCACGTTTGCAAAGTGCTAGATCTCCACCCATATCCTCAACTCTAAGTAACACATTATTAATTTCTCTTTGGACAAGATCATGTACCTTGGCTAGTTCAGCCTTCAACCCATCGATCTCTTACCTTAGCCCATCGTCTAGCTCATTGAAGAACATCTTGACTGCCGCATGGATCTTCGCATCCTCGGCCTCCAAGCCGCTGCAGCGTTCCTCTAAGTTGTCCACCCAATCGAACAGCTCCCCCAAGCTGCCCTGCACACTCCCCACGCGTGCCTCCAAGCTAGAGATCATGTCTTTTGACTTGGCTCGAGACTCTTTAGATGTTGGCTTCTAAACTTCCTCACGCCCACACTCCATTGGTGGAACTTCCACGTTTGGTATGGATGGGGCACCGGTCTTCATTATGCCGAGGATAGATATGCTTCAACCAAACGCTCTGATACCAACTGTCGCGACCCTAGACTTCAACTATCAATCATGCGGCACTTAGCACGGTCCGTTGTACTAAGCCTACCTTCTAACCCGAAACAAACACTCCAAAGAGACTAGAAAGGGACTTAGAGATTTAGAGGATTCAAGAGCAAAGCGAGAACACAAGAAAGTTTGTGAAGAATGCTTTGTATTGCTCTAGAGAGGCTTTCTGACAACTTCCCAAGATTTCCCAGGATGGGTTACAAATGAAGGCCAAGAGACCTATTTATAGTTGTGGCACCAAGCTTAAGGTTATGCCACAAGTTTCTAGATCCTACCAAGTTTAGAATGTACAAGAACATCTACAAAGTTCTAGTTCTTATCTACAACATGCCTCAAGGTTCCAGAACCTTTTAGTCAAGTCTAGCCAACTCCAGAGTCTTCTAGGATTGTTTAGTTCCTTCATCCAAGTTCTAGGATGTTCCAGAATCTTCCAGGAGCGTCCACATCCTTCTAGCACCTTCCAGAATCTTTTAGCACCTTCTAGAATCTTCCAGCGCCTTCTAGCACATGCTAGTGTACTCTAGAATATTCTAGAGTCTTCCAGGCTTGAGTTGAGTCCATCAAAATCTAGCTTCTTCTAGACAACACTAGACCACTCTAGAACTTTCCTATGTAGTAACTTGTAGAAAAAGTCTAGATCCTTTAGCCAAGCACCATTCCTTTGGATTTTGCGGGACAATTTGAGCAGAACGTGACAGCGTGCTCTCTTGGCTGTGCGCAACAGTAGCTTGGACTATGTGCACTAGTGTTCACTGAAGCTCGGACGAGGCCGAGCATATGAGCACATATGCACACGCTCGAACTTTGGTGTGCGCGCTCTTTCTTGGCTGTACGCACTATTGCGCACTGAAGCTTGGACTGTGTGCACTAGTGTGCACTGAAGCTCGAACGAGGCTCGGACGAGGCCGAGCGTATGAGCACATATTCACACGCTCGGACTTTGGTGTGCGCGCACTTTCTTGGCTGTGCGCACTGTTTCGAACTGAAGCTTGGACTGTGTGCACTGAAGCTCGGACAAGGCCGAGCATATGAGCACATATACACACGCTCGAACTTTGGTGTGCGCATACTTTCTTGGCTGTGCGCACTGAAGCTCGGCTTGCTCCGAGCGTTTGCACACATATTCCTTCTCTCGGACTTGAGTGTGCGCGGCTTAGTTTGGCCGTGCACACTGGTGCGTACTGATGCTTGGCCAGGGGCATGCGCACTACGGCGCTCGGCCGTGCACACTTAGCAACCACTCGGATAGGGACGTGTGTACTATGGCGCTCAGCCGTGCACACTTAGCAACCGATCGAACAGGGACGTGTGCACCACTTAGTAACCACTCGAACAGGGACGTGTGCACTATGGCGCTTGGCCGTGCACACTTAGCAACCACTTGGATAGGGACGTGTGCACTATGGCACTCGGCCGTGCACACTTAGTAACCGCTCGGACAGGGGAGTGTGCACTATGGCGCTCGGCCGTGCACACTTAGCAACCGCTCGGATAGGGGCATGTGCACTATGGCGCTCGTGGTGTAAGACGACTTGGCATCGCAACAGATGAGTTCTTTAGACTTCTTCACTTCTACTGTAGCGAGAGATTGTGGTTTCCCATGGAAGGCGCTAATCTGTTGATGCCGCTTACTGTTGGTGCTGACGTGGCCGGGACACTGACGTGGCTCCGGCGCCGGTAGGGGCAGGGAGCTGATATGGCTTGGGTGCAGATACTGTCTAGGCCCTGCACAAGTAACAAGAGTGAACTAAAGGCCCTCAGAAGGAGGAGAGGGGGATACCTCCGAGGGCGCTCCGATGCTTAAATTAGCAGGGATTTAAAGGAGAAGCCGAGGGCTTAAGCAGTTGGAGAATAAGTAAAAGTGTGTGTGTGAATGATCTGGTGAAGTCCATACCTTGGCCCTTTTATAGTCGTCTGCCCCTAAGGGGTCAATGATTGCAAGCTTGGGGCACAGCGGCCGTAGGGTGGCGGGCCGTAGGGTGGCCATAGTGTAGTTGCAGGGTGGCTGCAGTGTCGAGGGGGGGGCCAGGTCTGGGCCACTCTTCACGGGCCCAAAGGTTTTGCTGGGCCGGGAGATTTACTGGGCTGTTTCTTGGACAGGAGTCTCCATCGGGCCGGAGAGTTGGCCGGGCCTGAACTTATTTGGAGTGGACTGTCCTGCTGGGCTTGGAGCCTACTTGGGCCAGAGTATTTTGGTAGGTCTGGAGCCTGTTTGGGCCGGAGTATTTTGCTGGGCCTGGAGCTTGTTTGGGCTGGAGTATTTTGGGCCATATCACCAATTATGTGGATGCCTTATCCTTTTTAGTATTGATAATGCAGCCTCAATGGATGCAAGGCCGTTGATGGAAAAATTAGAATAAATATTTGGAAATAGCTGTATATGCTTGTGAGAATGAAGACTAATTGTTTTGCATGAATCAATATCAGAAGATTTTCCTAAAGTAATTATATTATCTGGGATTCTTCATGATGTCCAGGCAGGACTGCCGTCGTTCATGTGAAATCCTGCTTCATTTGTAATAATAATAATAAAAAAATCCTACTTCTTTCTGAATAGTAGATAACATCCTAGAGAGGTTACATGTTGGGCAAGGTTTTCAGCTTACATTTGCCATGTTGACCTGTAAAGGGAGCGACCAGCTTGTAGCTTAATTAGAGAGTAATATTCCCCTCCATGTCCAATAGCTAGTAGACTGGAATGTGATCCTTGTTCCACAACCTTCCCATTCTTTATCACAGCTATTGTGTCTGCCTTCTGTATTGTGGATAACCTGTGAGCTACGACTACACATGTTCTGCCAACCATCATCTTCTCTAGTGCTTCTTGGACAAGATTCTCCGAGACGCTGTCAAGTGCACTGGTTGCCTCATCCAAAAGCAGGATCATGGGGTCCTTGAGTATTGCTCGAGCTAGTGCGATCCTCTGCTTTTGGCCTCCGGATAGCTGAACTCCTCTTTCTCCACAGTAAGTGTCATATCCATCTTTCATAGAACTGCATCAGAGAAGTATATATGTTTTAGCAGAAGCAAATATTTTATGTTAAGTGTTCCTGTTGCATTTTCTGAGGGAGAGATCAATACCTTATGAACTCGTGGGCATTGGCAAGAATTGCAGCCTTCCTGATTTCAGTTTCTGTAGCATCTTCTTTTCCATAGACAATGTTCTCGTGTATTGTTCCTGCGAAAAGGGTTGGCTCCTGGCTCACTAATGCAATATGTGACCTCAATTTTCTCAAATTGTAACTCTGGATGTCAAGCTTATCTATCAGAACTGCTCCACTTTGCGGGTCATAAAATCTTTCAATCAACCCAATTATGGTAGATTTGCCTGACCCACTTTGTCCTACCAGTGCCACTGTTTTTCCTGCTTCAATTTTGAGACTCAAGCCCTTGAAGATCATCTGGTCAGGCCTGGCTGGATAAGAGAAGAATACATTTCTTAACTCTATATTTCCCTTAGTATCCCTTTTAACTTCAATCCCTCTAGGGTCTTCAGGCTCAATTTCGCTTTCTCGATCCAAAATTGTGAAAACTGTTTTGATGGCACTAACACCTCTGGCTAAATCAGAGGTCATGCTTCCTGCATCAGCAATGTTTTTACTAGTGCTCATCAATATGAAGAATGCTTGAAAAAGATGTTTGGGTTCCAATAATCTTTGATTCATTAGTCTCCCTCCATACCAGTATGTCAAAGCCATAGAGGCTGTTGTTAGGAATTGGGAGCTGAACAGACCAAAAGCCGAAAACCATGACTGCTTGATACTCTCTTTTCTCGGGCCTTTCATTGTTGCTTCGAAGAGATCCAGTATCCTTTGCTGAGAAGAAAATGCAGTGATAGTCCTGTGGTTAATGGTAGCTTCACTTGCTAGTTGGCTTCCTGTGCTTTGTGCTTTTCGTGCTTTCTCTGACGTGCTTTTCATCAAGACACTCCTCGAATAAAAGCTTCCAATGAGTAAAGGTTGTATGGCAATCATAACAATGGCTACCCTCCATGTGACCACCAACCCGAGCACATAGGCTAGGGAAGCACTGAAGAAAACCTGAACTAGTAATGAGATTCGATCTGCAACGAAGGAACGAACCATGTTGGCTTCATTAGCTAGCCTTGCGCAGATTGATGCACATGTGTTTTCATCATGATCGAACCAACCAATCTCAAAGGTGAGAACTTTTGCAAGCAATTTTTCTCTAACTCTTTTGATCAAACGCTCTCCCACGATCGCGAAATTGTAATGTTGAAGAAGATTAGCTATAAAACTTAAGACTGTTAGGCTTAGAAAGATAAAGCAGTAGACTCTGATTTCTGATTTTATGCTGGAATTGTCTTTGAAGTAAACTGAGACAACTGATCCTAGGCAATATGCATGAACTGGCTGAATTGCTCCAAAGCTGGCAGCCCCTAAGCACCCAAGTAATGCTCTTTTCCACTCGGGTCTGTTCATTTGCATCAAACGCCATTGGGAAAAGGAAGGATCAGAACTATCCTTTAAATTCTTATCATTTTGTTTGTCATAGGGATTTGTTTCGAAGGTGTGTGTCACACTGATGGAAAATACAGGGCTAAAGAGATAGGCTGGGCTGTTTTGGTAGCTTGATCTCAAACTGATTGGTGTCTGTGGAGTCCTGGCACCTGTCATCCTATTGTTGTGTTTGGCTTCTGTTGGAAAATAGGAAGTGGAAGTTCCTTCATTTTGCACTGCCAATTGCTGCAATTGCAACATTTTGCTGTAAGCCCCGCCTTCTCCATTGTTCATTTGCATAAGCTCATCATGAGAACCTGATTCAATCAGTCTTCCTGATTGAAGAACTGCTATGAAATCTGTCTGACGGATTGTGGAGAGGCGATGAGCAATGATAATCGTTGTCCTTCCTAGTGATGCCTTGTCCAGGGCTTCTTGTACTATTCTTTCAGATTCTGCATCTAAAGCACTTGTGGCTTCATCAAGCAGAAGGATCTTTGGGTCTCTGATTAAAGCCCTTGCTATGGCAATCCTTTGTTTTTGCCCTCCGGATAATTGCACTCCAAGTTGCCCTACCTGAGGTATTAACAAAACTACACCCGGTAAAATCATCATTGAAAATAGAGTTTCATTAAATAAAATGAATCTGGAAATTTATGACTTGCTTGTGTTTCATATCCATGAGGTAACTTGATGATGAAGTCATGTGCATTTGCATCCTTTGCTGCTCTTTCAACGAGTCCCATTGAAGCTCCTTCTTTGCCAAACAGAATATTCTCTTTTATGGATGTTGCGAAAAGAATCGGCTCTTGATTAACTAGTCCTATCTGGGATCTCAACCATTTAAGCTGAAGCTTCTTTATTTTGTTTCCATCAAGGAGAATCTCTCCATTGACAGGGTCATAGAATCTTTCAAGTAAAGAAATTACTGTGGACTTCCCTGATCCACTGCCTCCAACAAGACCTACTGTCTTTCCAGCTTTCACTTTAAGATTGAATTCTCGAAGGATTGGGGTTTCAGGTCTCGATGGGTAACTGAAGTTGACCTTTTTAAATTCAATTTCTCCTCTAACATATGGTAGGACTTTTCCTGTTTCATCTTCAGAGTTTATGACTGGAAGCCGGTCAATCATCTCGAATATCCGGATGGAAGCATTTGTTGCCTCTGCGATGAATGAAAGATTCGGGAGTGCACTCATAATAGACCTGAAGATACAGAACATATTATAGGTTAGTAAAGGCTATCAGATTCTTCCATCAAGAGAGATTTTTTATTCCGCATAAGTGTGTGTGTTTGCGAGTATATGATGAATTAATCATGTGTTGTGTTTCTATGACACATTCAGATATTACTGTAAATCAAATTTGAATAGGCCTCTGACGTACATGTAGAATCTTCATATCAAAAGAATTTCGTTTAAACACTCTCTCCTTGTTCCAAGTATAAATAGCATTTCCTCTTAGTAACTTTTTTTTCTTTGTTATATTAGTTTATTGTAGAAACTACACATCAGTATGAAACTTATCATTTCATGCTTTAGGTTAGTGCAGTGGAGGAAAGAAAAGCATTATGAAGAAATCGAGCTCACAATCCTCCCAAGATGATGCAGATTCCAGAAATGAAAACAGTGCCTCCCTTTTCTCCTTTCTCTGTTACAAGAAAACTACCTACATAAGACTGAAAAGCCCAAACTGCATAAATCATTCCCATGCTCCCAATCAGCAATCCTTTTACAAAACCTTGCTTTATACGAAGATCAATACTTTTCTCAAGTGCGTTGCCGAACCTTTCTAGTGTTTGATATTCCCCCACATATGAATATACTGTTCGGATCGATGAGATTGCTTGTTCAGCAATTCCACCAGCTACCCCATAAACATCCTTCATCTTGCTTCCTAGGTCCATCAGTACCTTACCAAAACCTACTCCTGGAATGATGAACATGAGTGTGAATGGCAAAGCAGCCACTGCCAATCGCCAAGACAGTACAAAGGCGACTATAAGGCTGAAGATGAATGATGAAAGCTGAGCCAGGCAGTTGGGTATCTATATAAAAAAAGAAAAGCACATGATACTGTTATACCATACTACATGAATATGGAGGAGAAATAAAAGTTTTTAAGAAAACCAATAACCTTTTCAGCCATGGTGTCCTGGATTAAATGGGCATCGGCAGAGACAGTTGAGACAACTTGGAAGGTACTGGAAGAAGCAGCTTGGTTGTCAAAGAAAGCAACTTCTTGTCTGAGGACTGATTTCAGGTATTCCATTCTCATTCGTGATGTCTGTCGCTCTGCAATTCTTGTCCAACAAATTCCTTCTGGAGAAATGAAGATAAGAAATAGAATACTGAAGCTGAAGTCTGGTTGGTAAATCAACCACCTGAGCTAAGCCAAGGTGGCACCAAAATATGTATTGAGTTATACTAAAATGCAGATTTTGTGCATTTTCTGATTAATAGTCTGTTATATAGTAACGTTTAGCTGGAAGGACTCCAGGGAGTAGGGACATACTGATATGGATCATTATAGTCCGTAGACACAACAACAATATTAATTTTATCGGAGATTTCTTTGATTTAAACTCCATGATTTGTGGAGAAATTGTAAGTTCACTGGAGGATCAGCATTTGATTATGTTATGAGCTTTGTTTATAGTGATCATAGGTTTGTGGTAGACAGTACAACTTAGTACATACAGGGCCTCATTTGTTCTTGAAACACAAAAACAGGAGTGTTTTGATAGCCCCTCTAACATGCAAAAAGGAGCTGCGATTTGTAAGGGAAGACTTTTAAGAGGAACTGAATCCATACAAAAAAAGACACATAAAAACTAGTCATACCGATGAAAGCAGATATTCCCACTGCAATTGCCACATAGAGTAGCCTGAGTGAATACTGAAAATAAGACGAATGGAAACTTGTTAACCATGTAGCAAATGAACAAAATTTCAACAGTACTGTATAATCCTAGAAGAGATCTTACACTCCTCTAGCTGCATAAATTCATTACATGCTTGGTTTTTTTGCTGGATGTAATTACATCAGAGCATACAAGATATCCTAAAACACTAAAACAAAGAAAGTTTTTCCTTGTTATTTTTCCCATAGCAATATAGCATAGGTGTTGATATGTATGTAAATTTTGGGGTTTCTAAACTTCTAGTGTTTAACAACCCTGGAGAAAAAACAGTTTTAGCTTTTCACCAAATTAGTTATTGCAGAGGTTACCTTGTCCACTATTTCATTGGAGAAATAGACATCAGCAGCTCCGTACTCGTTGATCGTGCCACTGAGTACAATCATGGTGAGTGGGTTCATCAACCCATCTCCAATGCTACCCAAAGTTCCAAACAACAGCAGCAATATATCTGTCCCATCAGCAAATCTGAAGAGGCCACCTATGTTTCCCATATCAGTAGCTTTATGCAAGTTAGACTCCTCACCCCAGGTACCAAATTCACCCCTTCTGGTTAGTAAATTTTCTTCAACTCAAATTCTTCAAATAGAATACTTATATACCACAATAGGCTACTGTGCTTGGAAAATTGTTGATGCTGTAGAGCTCATTCCGGGCAGTCACTTGTTTATCATCTTTCATAACTTATGATGCCAAATGGATTAATTAAAGTCGCATTTAAGCTTAAGCCGGCAGTTCAGTAGGACAAAATCGTCCTGTTGGAATGTTTGTTTACAAAATTCCAACCAGTTAGGCTCTAATTTTTGTCTTCTCCTCTAGGTGTTTAGTATCTTAGGAATCATATACAGACAAAGGACCACTGTCTTATGCTTCAATAAATCAACTATGCAACAAATGAGGATCATGTAGAATGAGGGAGAGAATCTATGACCCTCTGAGCAGCAAGGCACAAAAAGCCAATGTCTCCCTTTTCTAATACGTGCTGGTTAAACATTGGTTTATGGTACAGACTGAGATGGTCCCTTCTAAAAAATCTTCGCATTCACATCACAATGGACATATATATTTGGAATTGAGAAATGTTATTCGGCAGCAAAACTGATGTGCATAAAGCTACTACAGATAATAATTGTGTGTGGATTTGCTTGAAGAAACCAATTAATTTGGTGTTTAAATTGTTTTCAAAAAAAAAAAAGCGTTTCAATGATCCTATTAAAGTTTTGAATAATTTGTAGAAGTGTTCGATAAAATAGTGTTGAAATCTTGAAGCTTTCAAAATGATCAAAAGGGATTTGAAGGATATAATGAGTTGTTATTTGTTTGATGAATTGACTTTTCACTCTAATTTTGTAAAAATAATTATTTAACTTAATAAATTAGAAATTAATTTATATTTTAATAATTTAGAATTTTGGACTATTTGAATTTAAATCAAAACCACAAATTTTAGATTTATTTGAATTTAATTCGAATTCCAATAGCAATAAATATTTTAATTATTTGAATTTAATTAAAAAATCTAATAATAATAATTAATTTGGATTATTTAAATTTAATTCAAATATCTAGTAACCACAATAATTTATACAAATTAAATTAGATTTAAAATTAAAAGTGAATGAGAATTTACTTTGGATTACTTAACATATTAAAAAAGACAAATATAACTTGGTCAACTGATGAGAAGATTGTGATATCCCAATATGATATCAAGTCAACTTGATGGAGTCAAGTATTGGCATCCCACATCAGTTAGAAAATAAGTGATTGTATTGTTTATAAGTGATTGTCACCTCTAATCGTATAATGCATTGTTATGGTATAATTGTACTTTCAAAAAAAGTTTAGGGATATTGTTGACATTTTGCTTGGATAACTCACTATAAAAAGAGGAAGATTGCAAATTATGTTTAATCCCTAACACTCAACCCAAACCCATATATACACAATTGCCTCACCCAATGTGTTTTCTATCATCCAAGAATGAGTTTAGCTCTTAAAGCTATTTATACCCCCAAGGCTAAATGGACTTATAAATAGCTTTTGAGCCAAAATATAAGTCACAGCCCCCAACTCAGCAAATCTTCACTTTAACTCAAATTTCCTAAGCTAACATATGCCAAAACACATTACCAAAACTAAAACTTCTTCGTGCCACTCCATCCTAATCATATCCAAGCAATACTTGAACTTGACTGCAATAACTTGCTTAGTCAATATATTCGTGGGGTTCTCTTCAATAAACATCTTTTCAACCAGAACCTCACACTTGGACACAACATCTTAAACAAAACGAAATCGAGCCTGAATGTATTTGGTTTTCTTGTGGAACATGGTGTTTTTCATCAAGTGTATTGACACTTTACTATCATAAAGCACCATCACTTTCTTTTGCTCTACCCGAGATCCAAAACAAAATCTCTTTGTCATAAAGCTTCCTATACCTCCCTATTTGCTATATACTCTACCTGTCTCTTGTTAGAATTGGTGCATACTTCATGGGATCAGATCTGTAGAACCCCGGATGTACACGAGGTAGGTATAGTTTTTTGCTTGGCGGTTTGGGCTTGGGCCAATGAATAGTCATAGTTCTGTAGTAGAAAAAAAATCCTAATTAGACCCAAATTAAGACATCTTAAGTTGTTTATAAATACTCATTATGTACTGAACATACATTGTAACGAGAGATTTGTGAGGTTGATAATAAAAAACTTCTAGCATGACGTAGCCCTATTCTAGGGCAAACTTGGGTAAATCTTATATTCTTTTCTTTCTGTTTATAATTCGTATGATTAACAGGTCTCGAATTGTTCAATTGGTATCAGAGCCTTGTATTCGAGGATTAACGATCAGAGATGTCGATTGGATCATGGATTGAAACCGAGAAGTTCGGAGGGAAGAGCTTCGAGTTACGGAAACTGAAGATGGACAATCTACTCGTGAATAGGGATCTGTAACGACCCATCTCGGGTTGGCCACTCCGAAACAATGTCATCACATTTTGAGAATCCCAGCACGACACATATATGCAACAATAAAAATAAATAAAACCAAAAGAATTTTTACATCAATCCAATCTTTAAACATTCTATGCGACGTAAAATGCATGAATATTTACAAATAAATTTTTCATTTTATTTATCTCTTTAGTCTGAGGATGATGACACGCACGTGGCTTACAGAAACTGATTTCTTCTGAACTTCAACTCACCAAACTATTCGTCAAGCCTGCTACCTAAAAATCATTGTACAATGAGGAGTGAGCTTCACAAGCTCAGTGAATTAAATATACTAAAAGTATTCATTTGTATAAACAGTCTTTTAATATTTAAATCAATTTATATCTCCTACACTTGATACTAGCACTCTACTATCTCTACACATGTCATCATATCCATTCTCTATCAATCTCTTTCTCTTATTTATTAGATCACCTTAAGACCACCAACAATCTCATAATTACCTCATAATGAGGTTCAAATCATAAAGTTTACCATCTAGATTGTTCTTATCACCATAACTGTCTCTCTGTGAGACTCATATATCTATAATTATATTCACAATAATACACCACACCTCAGTATTTTAATAATCTTATCACCATAACTGTCTCTTTCAGTGAGACTCAACCATTATTAATTATATTCACAATAATACACCGCACCTTAGCATTTCAATAATCTTATCACCATAACTGTCTCTTTCTGTGAGACTCAACCAACTATAATTAAATTCACAATTTATACATCACACATCAGTATTTCAATAATGCAAGCAATAATTAAAACAGATGCAATGCAATGAATGCTTATGATAGGAACGTCTTCCCACTTGTCGACAGGTTGTTATTATCTTAGATCGGTTGCCTTCCCTGTTCTTTTATTCTCATTTAGACCCGCTGCATATCTGGTTCTTTCATTCTCATAAGACCGGCTGCCTTCCGGGTTCTTTCAGCTTTCCTAGCTGCCACGGGATTCATTTCCAGCATATACCGGCTGTCACGGTTTTTCAATTAGACCAGCTACCTTCCTGATTCTTTTCTTTTCATTTAATGCATATGCATATGCATATGAACAATGATATCAAATGAACATATAAACAGTAATATAAGAACAAAAAAATTTTAAAACAATTAAATTGGCATTCTTGATCATTCTCAAATTTATATAAAATTTTCCACTAAGACTCTCTCATCCCAAGTCACATCAAATCATCCATTAAAACTTGTCAAGATTCACTAAATTTCATCCAAAATCTCATCAGATCATCCATCAAAGTTTGTTAAGATCCACTAAAATTTATCTCCTCAAAAATTCATATCAAAATCTCACCCATAGCTCATCAAGAATTTCACTTCTCACTTTTATTATTAAATCAACTCATTTTTCTAATAATATTTCTTCTCACATAATAATTTTCTACGATTCCAACATTTATATCATATCTATCCACCCAAAGATTTATTTACCACCCAATCATACTTTAAAAATTAAATTTAATATTATCACTAAATAATTGATTTTTATTTAGACTACTTAAAGTAAATCCAATTCACCACGTAGCTCTTAAAGTTACCCGTGGATCACCTCTTTACCTTTCCTTTTTCTCTAAAAAATTCTCCTGGTTGTAGATCGTCAACACCTGACATCATATTTATATAGATTTTCTAATTTATTCTTCAATTCGATATAAACCACACATTTTGAAAATTCTCACTTTGAATTCAGGGAAACTTCATAAATGTCAGAAATTAAAAAATAACCATTATATTATTACCTTCTGCTTTTCTGATAGCTTTTCCTGATTCTCTATGAAATTCCACAGAAATTCTTTTCAAAATTTTGCCCTTTCAGCATTTTTTTGAACTCCCAAATGTTTTAAGAATACATATGAATTATATGAAACTAAATAAACTCCCTTCGCGTAACTTGCCTGAACCTATTGTGCATATATATATATATATATATATATATATATATATGAAAGCTTGGGCTGAAAACTTCAGCAGCCCCCCTCTAAAGGTCTTCACACTTTTGAGACGTGTAAGGCAATTTGTAATTGCCTTCTTAAATTTGCAACTGCCCCCTCCCCAACTTCTCTTGCTGCCACAAATAAAACAAATGGCATTTATACCAAATGCCTTTCTTTCTCTTTTCTTACTTTGGCAGCAAGCCACCTGCTGCCACAATTTTTGACTTTAAACCTTTTTTTTTTTTTTGCTTTTTGACTTTTTTTTTTCTTCTGGACGTTTTGGACGTCCAATTTTTTTTAAAAATTTTTTTTTCTTTTCTTTTAATGATGTCCATGTCCCAAATTTTTTTTAAAGAATTATTTTATTCAATACTAATCCTTCGCGTAAATATATATTATTTAAATTTTATGACATATTTATTAAATTACTTTTTTACCCTTACTTCACAAATACGGGTATTACAATTCTATCTACCTTACAAAAATTTCGTCCTCGAAATTTCTTTACCTTACTCCAGAAACAAATATAAATAATACTTCTTCATACTTGTCTTACACTTTAACGAAATCTCTTCAATATCCTTATTCTGCCACTGAACTTTAAACTAGCGAAATTATTCTATTACACATGACTTGTTCTTTTTGTCTAAAATTCTCACTGGTACTTGTATATAAGCTCGGTCTTTCTGAATTTCTATAGCTTAGCTCGAAATATCGTGTAAACACTTTCTTAAAAGTGAACCATGAAATACATTATATAAATGTTTTAATTCTGGAGACAAATCCAGTCTATTCGCGACTAGTCCAACTTTCTTAACAACCTCATAAGGTCCCACATACTTCCGATTCAGTTTTTTTTTTCCTGCTTAAATCTCAATACACCTTTTCATTGAGATATTTTTTAATACACCCCATCACCTTCTGGAAACTCAAGAGGTCTACTCTGTGCTGTTTAACAATTCTCCATAACCAATTTGGTCATCTTAGTTGTTAACTCAGAAATTGATAGACCAAATATATTTCTCTCCTTTAATTCTTTACAACATACTGGAGTTCTTCACCTTCTACTCATCTATTGAGAATGAAAAGCAATATTAAATTGTAACTGCGTACCCGTGGCTTTCTGAAAACCTCTCCAAAACCAAGATGTAACTCTAGCATCTCTATATGACATTATTCTCCATAGTACTTCATACAACCTTACAATCTCCACTACACCCTTCTTCCATCTTAACCACTAGAAATTCTGTCTTAATTCTCGATACATCTTATTGGTACTTGGTTGCATCAAATTTACATCCTCATGTGTCTTTCTCATTCTCTCATTCCTCAACTTTGCATTATTGGGAACACAACTCCAATATTCGAATACTAAAATACCCTAATTCCAAATTTTGAACTCAAAATGCTTTCTAGTAAGCACTCAATGCTTAATCTTTTCTATCTCTTTATTTCTACTTTACATCTCTAAAGCATTTTACTATAAATGATTGTACAAATATATTCTTTATCCATGATTTTCTACCACTGATATTCAACTTTATTCTCATTTCTCTAAATCCCTTATCAATTTTACATCAGGGCTCCCACTGGTAGTTAACTTTCTTGTAGACTTTCTACTCAATGTATCAACTATCACCTTCGCATTTTCTAGATGATAGTGAATTGTATAATCATCATTACTAATCAACTTCATCTACCATCTCTGCCTCCAATTCAACTCCCTATAGATAGGTAAGTATGTCCAACTTTTATAAACCATGACTATCTCACAAGTGGCTCCATACAGATGATGTCTCAAATATTTAAAGTAAACACTATAGCAGCCAACTCTAAGTCATTAGTAGGGAAATTTTTTATCATGAATCCTCAATTGCCTAGAAGTATAGCCCACAACTTTCTTATGTTACACATATCCCAATCATTGATGTGACGTATCACTATACACCACAAATCCTTCATCACTAGAAGGAAACACCAATACTGGAGTTGTAGTTAATTTCTCCTTTAGTAATTGGAAAATTTTTCTCATACTTCCCTTACCATACAAATCTCACCTCTTTCCTGATCAGTCTATTCAACAGTATTACATAAAAATTTCTGAAAGAATTTTCTATAATAACCTACTAACCCCAAAAAGATTATATTCTCAGTTACATTAGTTGGTTTCTCCCAACTTAGCATTATCTCTACCTTTTCTGGATCAACTATTATGTCTTTTTCAGATATTACAGGTTCCAAGAAAGTTATTTCATTCAACCAAAATTCACACTTAGAGAACTTATATCATACAATCTCTTTCTCCTCAAAATCTCCAACACAATTTCTAAATGTTTTACATGCTCTTCCTTAGTCTTAAAATACACCAAAATGTTATCGATGAACACAACCATAAGATTATCAAGAAATGGTTCAAACATTTTATTTATCCAGTCCATGAATGTTTCTAGAATACTATTCAATCCAAATGTCATCACAAGAAACTTATGACTATAACGTGTCCTAAAAACAATCTTAGGCATGTCTCCATTCTTTATCTTTAATTGGTGATAACTTGATCTCAGGTTTATCTTAGAAAACACTTTCACTCCTTACACTGCTCAAACCCTTTATTTATCCTGGGAAAATATATTTGTTCTTATTCAACTATCTGTAGTCTATACACACTCTTATCGTTCCATCTTCCTTCTTCACCAACAACACCTGACTCCCCAAATACATTAGGTCAAATAAATTGTTTATCCACAAATTCTTAAAATGGTACGTTTAACTTTCTCAATTCAACTGACGTCATTTTGTAGGGTGCTATTAAATATATGTGATGATCCTGGTATCGCATCAATAGAAAATTTAATCTTCCTACTTGGAGGCAACCTAGGCAACTCATCAAGAAATTATATTAGAATAATCTTTCACCACTAAGATTTATTCTAACTTCCTATCTTCCTTTCTAGGATCCATTATGTATGCTAAATACTCTTCACAACTTTTCTTCAATCATCTCCTAGTGGTCAGAGAAAAATAGGATGGTTCGAGAGTATTTTATGTTCTCTCTGAAAGTTAAACTTCTTATGTCCATATTTTGAACACTATCTTCTTTCTAAGATAATCAATCCAAGCGTAATACGTCGACAATCAATTCATTCTCAACAATAAATGAAATTATATATTCAAAGATAATAAATCCGCTTTAGCTTTTTCTATCACTGATACGAATCAAACAACATTTGTAAGCATTTATAATTATCACTCTATCTCTAGTAGGAACTTCAATAGAAATATTTTGCACCCAAGGACTACTACATACTTCAATAAACTTCATATGAATACTTGATGCAAAAGAATGGGTTGCATCAAGATCGACCAACATTGACATGTCCACATTCTCCACACATAAAGCATTTCAAATTTTGACAATTCTAGAATAAATATCTCATCTGAATATATCTATAACAAACTTCTGTCTCCTAATCATACATCAGATTGCCACTTCCCCTTGGTGGCATACTTACTCCCTCTGTCATGACTAACCTGTCTCCCAAATCTAAGAGTCCCACCAATAGTATTTTGAGCTACAAAAATAATAGATCCTGCTTTCCTCTGACTCTGTACTTCAGTTCCCTATGACAAGGAACACCTCATTTGGGGTGGTCTCTCACCCTGTACACTCATACTACCACTACCTCTATAACCTTTTATGTTTAAGCCTTTTTAACTATTTGATTTATTTATTTATTTTAAACTCTATCACATCTTTCTCAAACTGAAATGGTATATCCACCAATCTGACATAATTCATATACCTCATGTGCGATAGTATTGATCAAACTTTAAAACATAATTCATCTATGAACTTCTTACACTTCTTCTCTTTTAGGTATACTATTTTCGTTTCAAACCTCGATAAAGCCACAAATCTCTTATCATACTGAGCCACAGTCAACACACTTATCCCAAATAAATAAAATCTCTATTTTGTTAGGCTCTAAAGGTCTAAGAAAAATATTTATCAAGGGAAACCTCATTAACCTATTTTAGATTAAGGGTTTATTAATATCTGTATTACCTTGGGAAGAACATCCTTCCACTATTTCCCAAAACTTCTCTTTCTAACTTAAACGAAGCAAAGGTAATCATCTGCCTATCAGTTACTGGTAACATACCAAATAATGTCTCTACATGTTTCTCCCGAAACTCAGGCATAAAAGGATTCATAGATCCTTTAAGGCATTCAACTTAATATATCTTCTTGTGTCTTATGCATAAACCCACATTTCCCCCCTTTTAAACGTTCATCATTACTGGATTTACAACCTCAAACATTTCTCCAGCCTGTCCATCAAGTATATGCTATGAGTTATCAATTCTATCATTTATTACATTCATTTTTCTTAAGATCATGTGTAAGAGCTTGTCTTAGCTCTTCTCTTTCAACTTCAGATTCTCTCACACCTTTACTAATATCAATTATATTACTAATATCAATCCTACTATCAGCACATTTCCTTCTAGGAACCATAGATTCATACTCAACCTTGACTTGTCAAAAATATTGGGGCTTGCCACCCACTCTCCAATCAACAACTCTAACTCTACCTCTAGCACGTCCACGTGTCATTCTCAAACTGTTCATTACAATTTATTTTAATCTTCCACTTTCTTACTTTTTATGCAGTCTACAGAATCTGAAAAACCTAATGCTCTGATACCAAAATTTGTAACGACCTATCCCGGGTTGGCCACCCTCGAAACAGTGTCATCACATTTTGAGAATCCCAGCATGACACACATATGCAACAATAAAAATAAATAACACCAAAAGAATTTTTACATCAATCTGATCTTTAAACATTCTATGCGACGTAAAATGCATGAATATTTACAAATAAATTTTTCATTTTATTTATCTCTTTAGTCTGAGGATGATGACACGCACGTGGCTTACAGAAACTGATTTCTTCTGGACTTCAACTCACTAAACTATTTGTTAAGCCTGCTACCCGAAAATCATTGTACAATGAGAAGTGAGCTTCACAAGCTCAGTGAATTAAATTTACTAAAAGTACTCATTTGTATAAACAGTCTTTTAATATTTAAATCAATTTATATCTCCTACACTTGATACTAGCACTCTACTATCTCTACAAATATCATCATATCCTTTCTCTATCAATCTCTTTCTCTTATTTATTGGATCACCTTAAGACCACCAAGTATCTCGTAATTACCTCGTAATGAGGTTCACATCATAAAGTCTGTCATCTAGATTGTTCTTATCACCATAACTGTCTCTTTATGAGACTCATCCATCTATAATTATATTCACAATAATACACCACACCTCAGTATTTTAAAAATCTTATCACCATAACTGTCTCTTTCAGTGAGACTCAACCATCATTAATTATATTCACAATAATACACCACACCTTAGCATTTCAATAATCACCATAACTGTCTCTTTCTGTGAGACTCAACCAACTATAATTAAATTCACAATTTATACATCACACATCAGTATTTCAATAATGCAAGCAATAATTAAAACAGATGAAATGCAATGAATACTTATGATAAGAACGTCTTCCCACTTGTCGACATGTTGTTATTATCTTAGACCAGCTGCCTTCTCGGTTCTTTTATTCTCATTTAGACCGGTTGCCTTCCCGGTTTTTTCATTCTCATAAGACCGGCTGCCTTTCCGGTTCTGTCAGCCTTTCTCGACTGCCACAGGATTCATTTCTAGTATATACCGGCTGTCACAGTTTTTAAATTAGATTGGCTGCCTTCCCGGTTCTTTTCTTTTCATTTAATGCATATGCATATGAACAATGACATCAAATGAACATATGAACAGTAACATAAAAACAACAAAATTTTAAAACAATTAAATTGGCATTCATGATCATTCTCAAATTTATATAAAATTTTTCACTAAGACTCTCTCATCCCAAATCACATCAAATCATCCATTAAAACTTGTCAAGATTCACTAAATTTCATCCAAAATCTCATCAAATCATCCATCGAAGTTTGTTAAGATCCACTAAAATTTATCTCCTTAAAAATTCATATCAAAATCTCACCCATAGCTCATCAAGAATTTCACTTCTCACTTTTATTATTAAATCAACTCATTTTTCTAATAATATTTCTTTTCACATAATAATTTTCTACGATTCCAACATTTATACCATATCTATCCACCCAAAGATTTATCTACCACCCAATAATACTTTAAAAATTAAATTTAATATTATCACCAAATAATTGATTTTTATTTAGACTACTTAAAGTAAATCCAACTCACCACGTAGCTCTTAAAACTACCCATGGATCACCTCATTGCCTTTCCTGTTTCTCTCAAAAATTCCCCCGGTTGTAGATTGTCAACACTTGACATCATATTTATATAAATTTTCTAATTTATTCTTCAATTCGATATAAACCACACATTTTAAAAATTCTTACTTTGAATTCAAAGAAACTTCATAAATGTCAGAAATTCAAAAATAACCATTATATTATTACCTTTTGTTTTTCTGATAGTTTTTCCTGATTCTCTATGAATTTCCGCAGAAAATCCCTTCAAAATTTTGCTCTTTCAGCATTTCTTTGAACTCCCAAATGTTTTAAGAAAACAGATGAATTACATGAAACTAAACGAACTCCCTTCGTGTAACTTGCCTGAACCTATTGTCCATATATATATATATATATATATATATATATATATATATATATATATATATATATATATGAAAGCTTGGGCTGAAAACTTCAGCAGCTCCCCTCCAAAGGTCTCCACGTTTTGGAGATGTGCAAGGCAATTTGCAATTGCCTTCTTAAATTTGCAACTACCCCCTCCCCAACTTCTCTTGCTGCCACGAACAGAACAAATGGCATTTATACCAAATGTTTTTCTTTCTCTTTTCTTACTTTGGCAGCAGGTGGCCTGCTGCCATAATTTTTTACTTTAAATAGTTTTTTTTTTACTTTTTACTTTTGACTTTTTGGCTTTTTTTCTTTTCTTTTTTTTTCTTCTAGACGTTTTGGACGTCCAGATTTTTTTTAAAATTTTTTTTTCTTTTAATGACGTTCACGTCCCAATTTTTTTAAAAGAATTATTTTATTCAATACTAATCTTTCGCGTAAATATATATTATTTAAATTTCATGACATATTTATTAAATTACTTCTTTACTCTTACTTCACGAATACAGGTATTACAGGATCTGTGGATGGTAATAGTCGATGAGATACCAAAGAGTACGGCGTCCATGGCAGAGGTGTCACCGGTGGTGGTTTCGACATCATCTTTAGTGACCATCACGAAGTAGGAGAAGCTCGATCGGAAGGCAAGAAGTCTGATTCGGCTGTGCTTGATCGATTCTATCTTGATAAACGTTTTTGGAGAAAATACTGCAAAAGATCTTTGGAAGAAGCTGGAAAGCTTTTATTAGAGTAAATCTCTGGTAAATAAACTGTTTCTGCGAAAGAAGTTGTACAACCTTCGGATGGTTGAGGGCAATTCTTTCTTTGTTCGTCTACATGAGTTCAACACTTTGATAGATCAATTATTATCTATTAGTTTTGATGTGACAGATGACAATAAGGCTATTACGCTGCTCTATTCACTGTATGATTCGTGGGATAACTTGATAGTTGCGATTGGTAGTGGTACGGTTGATCTGTCTTTTAAGAATGTCGTGGCAACCTTATTGTCTGAAGAAATGAAGTGGCGGGGTACAAAAAACTCGTCAATGGAGGCCTTATCTATGAGAAGGCGAACCCATGATAAATACTACAAGTGGTCTGGTGATAAACCCAAGTTTAAGGGAAGATCGAAAAGTAGAGATAAATCTGGGTTGAAGTATTGGAAGTGTAAGAAGCCAGGGCATCTAAAGAATGAGTGTAGAAGTAAGAGTACAAACCTTAAAAAATGAACAGACGAGATATCAGCTTCAGGTAACAGGAACCAGTATGATGATGATACTAGTGACTTAAATATGGTATCCTGTTTGGCTCAATAAGATCATAGTGTTTGGATAATTGACACAGGAGCATCATTTCACATGATACCTCACAGGAACTGGTTTCGTGAGTACGAAACCTTTGATGAAGGAAACATTTTATTGGGGGATAACTCTCCTGTGAAAATTATTGGTCGTAGGAAGGTAAAGTTGAGGATGAATAATGGTACGGTCAGAACACTTCCAGGCGTGATGCATATTCCGGGTCTCAGCCGAAACTTGATATAAGTCAGCAAGATGGCAGATAGGGGATTGAATTTCAGCTATGACAAAAATTAGTGCAAAATAACTCATGGATCGTTAGTAATTGCACGAGGTGTTCGGTATGGTACGTTGTACAAGCTGCTAGGAAATATACTACAAAGTCAGTGTAGTGGAGGTTTGATCTCTGAGAAGGTGACTGCTGATGAGGCAACGTCCTCTATGTTGTGGCATCAAAGGCTTAAGCATATCAGTGAAAAGAGACTATCTAATTTATCCTCAAAGCAAATGGTGAAGGGAATCCCAGATTACTCAATGGGATTCGATTTCTATGAGCATTGTCTACATGGCAAGTAGAACCATATGAGTTTTAAGTCCGTTACCATGAGGGCAAAGGATAGTCTGGATTTAATACATAGTGATGTGTTTGGGCTAATTTCGGTCTAATCTCTTGAAAATCAAGGTATTATGTCTCTTTTATTGATGATTTTTCAAGGTACGTACGGATTTATTTCATTAAGAGTAAAGTGGAAGCATTTGATAAGTTTCGTGAGTTTAAAGCATTGGTAGAAAATTAGATGGATAGAAAGATAAAGGTATTGAGAACAGATAATGGAGAGGAATTTTGTTCAGACAAGTTTGAGCAATTCTGCGTGGCAAACGACATTACAAGATATAAAACAACTCCATATACATCTCAACAGAATGGGGTGGCCAATAGACTCAATCGGTCACTCATGGAGAAATCGATGAGTATGTTGAGTTGTGCAGGCTTAGAGCCAGAGTTCTGGGCAGAGGCTATAGCTACGGCATGTTATCTGAAGAACATGTCACCTACATCAGTTTCATAGGATCAGACACTGTTTGAGGTGTTTTTCGGGAAGAAGCCGAGTTTGGCTCATGTAAGGGTGTTTGGGTGTGATACTTATATGTGTGCCAAAAGAAAAGAGGAACAAACTTGACAGTAAATCAATGAAGTGCATCTTTATTGGTTATAAGGATGGGGTCAAAGGGTACAAGTTATAGAATCCAGAAAAGAAGATTGCAGTTTACAACAGAGATGTTGTGTTCAGGGAAACACAAAAGGATATGGTCGTTGTGTAAAATGTACTGGAATAGCCAAAACAAGTTCAGATTAATCTTAGCCTGGGAGATAAAGAGTGAGAGAGTACCCCACAGATTGCATTGGATACTTCAAATACTGAGTAAGTTGGGTCTGAGCAAGATATTCATGTTACTGATATAGAGTATGAGGATTCATATGTTGGCTCGAAAGTGGAGACCATACCTGTCATAAGGAGATCGACATGGTTTAAGAGACCACCCATCAAGTATTTTCATAGTGCTTGTAGTGTATTATATGCTTTAAATATTACTGGTGATAATCCTAGCAAAGTAAAAGAGGCAAGGACCTTGGATGATGTAAATCTGTGGGAGGATGCTATGAAAGAGGAGATGCCAGAACTGGACAAGAATGAAACATGGAGCCTTGTGAAATTGTCTAAATACAGGAAGTCAATTGGGAGCAAATAGATTTTCAAGAAGAAAACAAATGCCGATGGAATGGTAAAAAAGTACAATGCACGTTTGGTTACAAAAGAGTACTCGCAAATAGAGGGAATTGACTATAGTGTGATATTTTCTCCGGGAGCAAAGTTAACATATATCATATGTGTCTTATCCATGGCAACTGCTTCTGATCTAGAGGTTGAGCAACTGGAAGTGAAAACAACTTTCCTTCATGGGGATTTAGATAAGGAAATTTACATGAAACAGCCTGAAGACTTTGTTAGCAAAGGCAAGGAAGAGCTGGTTTGTAAATTGAAGAAGTCTTTGTACGGACTAAATTAGTCACCATGGATGTGGTACCAGAAGTTCGATACATATGCCATTCAGCTTGGGTTCACTCGTAGCTATGCTGATCAATGTGTCTACGTGAAAAGGTTAGGAGTTGATTTTGTCATTTTAACCTTGTATATGGATGATATGTTGTTGATTGGAAATAACAGGAAGATGATTAGTACTATAAAGGCATTAATGGCAAGACAGTTTGACATGAAAAACCTAAGGCCAACAAACTTTATCTTAGGCATGCAAATAAAGAATGATCGTGAAAATCGAAAACTATGGCTAAGTTAGAAGAAGTATATTGAAGAAGTGTTGAAGAAATTTAACATGTCTGACAGCAAGTCGGTAGGGACTCTCATGCCTTTGGGAACCAAGTTATCTGCAGAACAATATCCAAAGACAGAGGAAGAAGCTGAAGATATGGCACATGTACCTTATACTAGTGCGGTTGGAAGCTTTATATACGTCACGGTGTGTACGAGACCAGATATTGCCTAAGCAGTGGGAGTATTGAGTAGATATATGTCTAATCCTAGGAAAGAGCATTAGACTGCAATCAAGAGAGTTCTTAGATATCTCTGTGGCACGTCAGAGTTTGAATTACGTTATAGAGGTATGGAAGGTAAGAAGAATCTTGATATTGTAGGATCAGTTGATGCTGACTGGGGATGAGACATTGATAGCAGGAGGTCTATAAGCAGGTACATGTTCAATCTGTTTGGTAGGGCAGTGAGTTGGATGAGTAAAAGGCAAAGTATTGTTGCCCTTTCATCTACAAAAGTAGAGTATATGGCAATAACTCATGTTGGAAAGGAAGCGATTTGGCTTCAAAGGTTGTGTGCTGAGCTTGGGTTTAAACAAGAAGCTGTGAAAGTCAAATGTGACAATCAAAGTATTATCTTTTTTGCAAAGAATCCTGCATTTCATTCACGGATAAAGCACATTGATATCTAATATCACTTCATCTAGGAAAAGATTGAAGAAAATGTGATAATCTTGGAGAAAGTCGATACAACAGTGAACAACGCAGATTTCTTGACTAAAGCAGTTAGTCAAGCCATGTACAAGAGTTGGGCCTGATTTTTTGCTTAACGGTTTGGCCTTGGGCCCATAAATAGCTATAGTTCTGCAGCATAATGGAAATCCTAATTAGGACGTCTTAAGTTGCTTATAAATACTCTTTATGTACTAAGCATACATTGAAACAGAAAGATTTGTGAGGTTGATAATAAAAAGCTTCTGGCAAGACGTAGCCCTATTATTGGGTGAACTTTGGTAAATTTTGTCTTCTTTACTTTCTCTTTATAACTTTTGTGATTGATAGGTCTTGAATCGTTCAATTGGTATCAAAGCCATGTGTTCGAGGATTAACGATCAGAGATGTCGATTGGATCATGGATTGAAATCGAGAAGTTCGTAGGGAAGAGCTTCGAGTTATGGCAACTGAAGATGGAGGATCTACTAGTGGATAGGGATCTGTGGACGGTGATAGTCGATGAGATATCGAAGAATACGACGTCCACGACAGAGGCGTCGTCGGTGGTGGTTTCAACATCATCTTTAGTGACCATTATGGAGTGAGAGAAGCTCGATCGGAAGGCATGAAGTCTGATTCAGCTATGCCGGCCGATTCAGTCCTGATAAATATTTATGGAGAAAATACTGCAAAAGATCTCTGGAAGAAGCTGGAAAGCCTTTATTAGAGTAATTTTCTGGTAAATAATCTGTTTCTGCGAAAGTTGTACAACTTTCGGGTGGTTGAGGGCAATTCTTTCTTTGTTCATCTACATGAGTTCAACACTTTAATAGGTCAGTTATTATCTATTAGTATTAATGTGATGGATGACGATAAGATTATTACACTATTTTTTCATTACCTGATTCGTGGGATAACTTGATGGTTGCGATTGGTAGTGGTACGACTGACCTGTCTCTTGAGAATGTCGTGGCAACACTATTATCCGAGGAGATGAAGCTGCAGGGTACAGAAAACTCGTCAAATGAGGCCTTATCTGTGAGAGGGCGAACCCATGATAAAGACTACAAGTGGTCTAGTGATAAACTCAAGTTCAGGGGAAGATCAAAAAGTAAGGATAAATCTGGGTTGAAGTGTTGGAAGTGTAGGAAGCCTGGGCATCTACAGAAGGAGTGCAAAAGTAAGAGTATGAACCTTGAAAATTGAAAAGACGATATATCAGCTTCAGGTAATAGGAACTAGTATGATGATGATGCTGCTGACTTAAATATGGAATCTCGTTTGTCTCAATCAAATCAGAGTGTTCGGATAATTAACACAAAAGTATCCTTTCACATAACACCTCACACGGACTGGTATCGTGAGTATGAAACGTTTGATGGGGGAAATGTTTTACTAGGAGATAACTCTCTGGTGAAAATTATTGGTTATGGGAAGGTAAAGTTGAGGATGAATGATGGGACAATCAAAACACTTCCAAGCGTGATGCATATTTCGGGTCTTAACAGGAACCTAATATCAGTCAGCAAGATGGCAAATGGGAGAGTGAATTTCAACTGTGACAAAAATTCGTTCAAGATGACTCATAGATTGTTAGTAATTGCATGAGGTATTCAGTATGGTACATTGTACAAGCTGCTAGGAAATACAATACAAAGTCAGTTCGGTGGAGGTTTTATCTCTGAGAAGGCGACTGATGATGAGACAACGTCCTCTATGCTGTGGCATCAGTGGCTTGGGCATATCGGTAAAAAATAACTATCTAATTTATCTTCAAAGCAGATTGTGAAGAGAGTGCCAAATTGCTCCATGGGATTCGGTTTCTGTGAGCATTGTCTACATGGCAAACAGAACCGTGTGAGTTTTAAGTCCGCTGGCACAAGGGCAAAGGGTATTCTGGATTTAATACGTAGTGATGTGTTTGGGCTAATTCTAGTCCAATCTCTTAGAAAATCAAGGTATTATGTCTCTTTCGTTGATGATTTTTCAAGGAATGCATGGAATTATTTCATTAAGAGTAAAGCTGAAGCATTTGATAAGTTCCGTGAGTTTAAAGTATTAGTAGAAAATCATATGGAAAGAAAGATAAAAGTACTGAGAATAGATAATGGAGAGGAATTTTGCTTAAAGAAGTTTGAGCAATTTTGTGTGGCAAATGGCATTGCAAGACAGAAAACAACTCCATATACACCTCAACAGAATGGGGTGGCCGAGAGACTCAATCGATCACTCATGGAAAAATCGATGAGTATGTTGAGTTGTGCTGGTTTAGAGCCGAAATTCTGGGCAGAGGCTGTAGCTATGGCATGTTACCTGAAGAACAGGTCACCTATATGAGCTTTACAGGATCAGACACTGTTTGAGGCATTATTCGGGAAGAAACCGAGTTTGGCTTATGTTAGGGTGTTTGGGTGTAGTGCTTATATGCATGTGCCAAAAAAAAAGAGGAACAAACTTGACAACAAATCAGTGAAGTGCATCTTCATTGGTTATAAGGATGGGGTCGAAGGGTGTAAGTTATGGAATCTAGAAAACAAGAGTACAGTTTACAGCAGAGATGTTGTGTTCAAGGAAACACAAAGGGATGTGGCGGCTGTCCAAGATGTACCGGAATAGCCAAAACAGGTTTAGATTGATCTTAGTCCAGGAGATAAAGAGTGGGAGACTACCCCACAGACTGCACTAGATACTTCAGATACTGAGTCAGTTGGGTCTGAGCAAGATATTCATGTTTCTGATGTAGAGGATAAGGATTCAGATGCTAGCTCGGAAGTAGAGACCACGCCTGTCATAAGGAGATCGACACGGGTTAGGAGACCAACCATCAGGTATTCCCCTAGTGCTTGCAGTGCATTATATGCTTTAAATATTACTGGTGATGATCCTAACATAGTTAAAGAAGCAAAGACCTCGAAGGATGCAAATCTATGGGAGGATGCTATGAAAGAGAAGATGCAGGCACTGAATATGAATGAAAAATGAAGCCTTGTGAAATTTCCTAAAGATAGGAAGGTAATTGGGTGCAAATGGATTTTCAACAAGAAAACAAATGCAGATGGAATGGTAGAAAAGTACAAGGCACGTCTAGTTGCAAAGGGGTACTCGCAAATAGAGAGAATTGATTATGGTGAGATATTTTCCCTGGTAGCAAAGTTTACATCTATCAGAAGTGTCTTATCCATGGCAGTTGCTTATGATCTAGAGATTGAGCAACTAGATATGAAGACAGCTTTCCTTCGTGGAGACTTAGAGGAGGAAATTTACATAAAACTGCCCGAAGGCTTTGTAAGCAAGGGCAAGGAAGAGCTGGTTTGTAAATTGAAGAAGTCTCTGTACGGACTAAAACAGTCGCCACGTATGTGGTACCAGAAGTTTGACACATATGCCATTCAGCTTGGGTTCACTTGCAACTATACTGATCACTACGTCTACATGAAAAGGTTAGGGGTTGATTTTTTCATTTTAACCTTGTATATGGATGATATGCTGTTTGTTGACCCTCACCTATATTTTAATGATGACAAAACACAACTCTTATTATACTAACGATGCTATCTAAGTGTATTAAGCAATAAGAGCATTCAACCAAGGATCAAGGTGCAAGAACTCAACCCGAATCAAACATCAAGTGAAGACAAAAGAACTAGTGTAGGTCTAAGGTATTAAAACAAGTTGTAAGTCTTACTTGTTTAGGTAATTAGCTTGTCCAAATGCTCTTTTTGAAAAAGCATTTTAACATAACATTTTAATCAAATGTTTTTAAAGTTAAAATCTCTTCAAAACATGAAAACTGGGTTGTTAAGCAACCCAGTCGACTGGTATATGGGACAGTATATCCCCAGTCGACTGGGTCACACATACCAGTCGACTGGTACTTTGGGTAGAAGTTTCCCAGTCGACTGGTAAGTCATACCCAGTCGACTAGTACTTTGGGCAGAAGTTCCCCAGTCGATTGGTAAGTCATATCCAGTCGACTGGTACCTTCAATGGCCTTAAAAATGTGATTTTTAAGCATAAACCAATCGACTAGTACTAAGACCTAGTTGACTGGTAGTTCAAAAAATATGCCCGTTGAGACATGAAATTTCAGCACAAATTGTACCAAAACGTATCAAATCAGCTACAAATGGGCATATTACATCAAGGCTATATAAACCCACTCTATTGAGCATTTCAAAGAAGAGATTTATACATTCAATCAAGTTTTTACTCATTGATACTCAAAAATCTTTGAAAATTTTATTGTTAAGCCATTCCTCAAGCTTTACCTAGAAAGAGAGATATTATTTAGTTGTATAACTTCCATTGTTGTCTCTCTACTGTTTTCTTTACAGTATTTATTGTAAAGGGATTTGCTTCCGAAAGGAAGGGATTTACTTCCGAGTGAAAGGGGTTTGCTTCCGAAAGGAAGGGATTGATTGTAAGGTTTGTGCAACACCCGTGAAGTTGCACGACAAAGTTTCTTAGTGGATTACTCGAAGGAGGTTCCTTGAAGAGAGTGTACGTAGGGTCGAAATGAATTCGATATTGCCGAACCACTATAAACTGAGTTTGCATCCTCTATTCCTTAAACTCTTTTATTTCCAGCACATTACTTGTTTACATGCTTGATGGTTAACTGTTTTTTTTTATAAACTTTTGTTTAATCGGCAAAAGTTTTTAAAAACCCAATTCACCTTCCCTCTTGGGTTGAAACCTCAGTCTATAATTGGTATTAGAGCCTCGTTCTCAATTTTAGGCTTAATATCCTTGAGTTGATCTGATGGTAGCAAATATCTATTCTGAGGGACACTCATACACTAGGCCCCCCTTATTCAATGGCTCCAACTATAACTATTAGAAAAATAGGATGAAAATCTTTGTTGAAGGACAAGATTATAATCTATAGAGAGTCATTGAAGAGGGACCTAGAATTCCATCAAAGGAAATCACTATTGGAGAAATCATTCATATAATGCCCAAACTCAAAACTGAGTACAATAATGAGGATTATAGAATGATGTCTATCAATAGTAGAGCAACAAGTATTTTACATTGTACTTTAGATATATCTGAATACAATAAAATCTCTGCGTGTGTTTCAGCTAAGGAAATACAGGATAAATTGCAAGTTACATATGAAAGAACTAGTGAAGTTAAAAAATCAAAAATCTATATACTAGTATCTGAATAGGAATCTTTTAGAATGTCTTCTAACGAAACAATTTCTCAAATGTAGTTACGTTTCACAACTATTGTTAATGGTTTGAAACTTCTTGGTAGGAACATTGAGGAGTTTGAACTACCAAGAAAAATCTTAAGATCTCTGCCACCTTCGTAGAAACCAAAGAAGATGGCCATTCAGGAGGCCAAAGATCTTGACACACTTGATGTTGAGACACTTCTTGGGTCACTATTGACATATGAGATGGAGGAAATGAATTCCACTGTCAATGATGATGAGAAGAAGAAGAAAGTGATTACTCTTAAAGCCTCTACATACAATAGAGAAGAGGAATCGAAAGAAGAGGTGGAGAGCAGTGAAGAAGATGGTGAGATGGCTTTAATCACCAAACAGTTTCATAGATTCTTGAAGAAAAGCAAGAAACCTTACACAAAGGATTCTATCTCAAAAAGAGAACCATTCGTGTGCTATGGATGCAAGAAGCCCAATCATATCAAGGCCGATTGTATGGCTACGAGCAAACCATACAAGAGCTTCAAGAAGAAGGCTATGATTACAACCACTTGGAGTGATGACGAAGAAGAAGAAGAATCCTCAGATAAAGAAGTCAGATACGAGGAAATTGCCAACCTATGCCTTATGGCAATTGATGATGAAAATGAGGTATTATCTTCTCCCTCTTCTAAAAATAACATTGTGAGTAATAGTGAAGAACTGTTAGAAGTCATAAATGAAATGCATGATGAATTGAAGAAATTCGATTCTAGGAACTCAACTCTTAAGAAAGAGGTATCATCTCTTTCTAAAGAAATGATAAGTCTAAGAGAAGAAAAAGATAAACTATCATCATTGCTTTATGATTCTTCTCAAGATTTCCTAAAAGATGAAAATGAAAACTTAAAGAATAAGATATTAGAATTGAATGGCACAATATCTAGACTCATGCTTGGAAAAGAAAAACTTGATGAAGTACTTTCTTGCTAAAGATTAAGTGGAGGAAAATTCGGGTTAGGATACTCTCCATTAGGCAAACAAAAATCAAAAGAGAGCTTATTCATGAAAGCTTCATGTGTGAATAAAGTCTCTACTTCAAAAGTTAAAATCACACCCACAATGAATGATAGCATGTCTAGAAATACTAATTCTAAAGCTTATATAAGAATGAAGAATCCTAGAAATACTCATGCTTATATGTATGCTCATTCAAAAAATACTTATACACATGCTAGGAATAATCAAAATATGCATCCTAGACACTATATGTATAATCAAAACTTGTACACTGCACAAACTAGGAGTTACCATCATCCTAGAAATAGTGTGCATACAAGCATGAATCCTAGAAATTATCATACATTTTCTGGAAATAACATGCATATTCATATTCCTCACAATAGAAACATGTATCCTAGGAACTCATATCCTAAGTATTATAGACAGGTACAACTATATCATCATAGGATTGTGCATTATCATGTTTATAGAACTTCATATGTTGTTAAGAAAGTATGGGTCCCAAAAAGAACCGTATTTTCAAGGACTAACCCCAAAGGACCCAAGAAATTTTGGGTACCTAAAAATGCAATTGTATATCCTTATGTGATGTAGATATGCCTCCATACCAAAGAAAAAAGTAACTATTGGTACCTTGATAGTGGATGCTCAAAACACATACCCGGTGATAAAAGTGTATTCAATGAGCTAACTCTAAGAGATGGTGGACTTGTCACCATTGGAGACAACACAAAAATAAAGATCATCAGGCATGGAAAAGTTGGTAATGATTTCTCAACCATAAATAATATATTGCTAGTACAAGGCCTTAAGCCAAATTTACTAAGTATTAGTCAACTTTGTGACAAGGGCAACAAAGTCATATTTGAAACCTCTCATTGTCTAGTTATAGACATCAAGAGTAACCGCATTTAGTGATAATCCATGGCTATGGCATAGAACGCTTGGTCATGTGAATATGAATTTGCTTAAAATCATTTTTAGAAAAGATTTAGTCATTAGTCTTCCCAAAATCAATTTTGAAAAAGACAAAGTATATGATGCTTGTTAAATGGGAAAACAAACTAGGATTTCTTTTAAATCAAAGAATGTAGTCTCAACTACTAGACCCTTGGAACTTTTGCATATGGACTTATTTGGTCCAATAAGTACCATTAGTCTAGGTGGCCATCAATATGCTCTTGTTATTGTTGATGACTATTCAAGATATACCTTTGTTATTTTTATTGCTTACAATGATGAAGCTTTCAAATGATTTGAAAACTTCTGCAAAAAGGTTTAAAATGAAAAAAGGATTTGTATTTCAAGCATTAGAAGTGATCATGGAAAAGAATTTGAAAACCAAAGCTTTTCAAAATTTTGCGATGAAAATGGAATTGATCATAACTTTTCAACTCCTAGAACTCCTCAACAAAATGGAGTTGTTGAGAGGAAAAATAGAGTTCTAGAAGAATTTTCAAGAACAATGCTTTGTGAAAATGGTTTACCAAAATACTTTTGGGCTGAAGCAGTAAACACCTCTTGCTATATCTTAAATAGAATTTTAATTAGGCCTATGCTTGACAAAACTCTGTATGAATTATGGAAAGGTAGAAAGCCTAATATCTCCTATTTTCGTACTTTTGGTTGTAAATGCTTTATCCTAAACAACAATAAAACTAACTTGGGTAAATTTGACTCTAAGACCGATGAAGGGATATTTTTAGGATATTCAACCTCTAGTAAAGCTTCTAGAGTTTTCAACAAGAGAACTCTAGTGGTAGAAGAATCCGTACATGTAACTTTTGATGAGTCTAACCCAATTAGTAGTAGAGAAGTTTCTTTTAATGATGATGCAGATTTTATTCAGAGAACGGAAACTCCTACTCCCATTGTTGACCCAAAAGAGAGTCCACCTCAAACAAATGAAGAGATGGAAACTCTTAAATTGGACCAATCATCTACAAGCCGATATGAGGATAGTCTTCCCAAAGATTGGAGGTATGTAAATTATCACCCAATCAATCAAGTGATTGGTGATCCTTCACAAAGGGTAAGAACTCGTTCCTCAATTAGAAATATTTGCAATTATGTAGCTTATTTGTCTCAAATAGAACCAAAGACATTTATAGAAGCCTAAAAGGATAATAATTGGATAATCGCAATGCAAGAAGAAATAAATCAATTTGAAAGAAACAATGTTTGGAATCTAGTTCCTAGACCTAAGAATCATACAATAATAGGAACTAAATGGGTATTTAGAAATAAGATGGATGAGAATAGAATAGTAACTAGGAACAAGGCTAGACTAGTTGCTAAGGGATATAATCAAGAAGAAGGAATAGACTTTGATGAGACTTATGCTCCCATAGCTAGATTAGAAGCTATTTGAATGTTATCAGCCTTTGTATGTTTTAATAAGTTTAAGTTATTTCAAATGGATGTAAAAAGTGCATTTTTAAATGGCTTTATAGAAGAAGAGGTTTATGTTGAGCAACCTCTTAGATTTGAGAATCCCAGTCTTCCAAATCATTTCTACAAGCTCTCTAAGGCTTTATATGGGCTGAAGCAAGCTCCAAGAGCATGGTATGAAAGACTAAGTAATTTTTTGATTGACAATAATTTCAAAAGAGGTAAAGTAAACACAACCCTCTTCACAAAAACTCACATAAATGACACTCTACTAGTTCAAATATATGTTGATGATATTATATTTGGTGCTACTAATGAATCTATGTGTCAAGAGTTTGCCAAGTGCATGCGAGATGAATTTGAAATGAGTATGATGAGAGAGCTTACCTACTTCCTTGGACTTCAAATCAAACATTTGAAAGGAGGTATCTTCATCAATCAATCAAAGCACACTAAGGACCTACTAAAGATGTTCAGGATGGAAAGCTCAAAGCCACTTGGAACACCCATGAGCACCTCTACAAAACTTGATCTTGATGAATGAGGTAAATGTGTAGATACTAAATATTATAGAAGCATGATAGGAGCTTTGCTTTATTTGACTGCAAGTAGACCTGATATAATGTTCAGTGTATGTATGTGTGTTAGACTTCAAGCTAATCCCAAGGAATCACATGTAGTTGCAGTAAAAATGATCCTTATATATCTACAAGGAACTCAAACCATAGGATTATGGTACACTAGAGATTCATCTTTTGAGCTTGTAGGATATTCAGACGCTGATTTTACTGGATGTAGGTTAGATAGAAAAAGCACAAGTGGAACATACCAGTTCTTAGGTGCAATGTTAACCTCTTGGTTTTCCAAGAAACAAAACTCCGTTGCACTATCAACCGCTAACGCGGAATATATAGCAGCTGGAAGTTGTTGTGCCCAAGTGTTGTGGATAAAACGACAACTAGAAGACTATGGCATGAACTTTAAAAGTATCCCAATACATTGTGATAATTCTAGTGCTATCAACCTAACCAAAAATCATATTCAGCATTCTAGAACTAAACACATGGAAATTAGACATCATTTCTTAAGAGACCATGCTCAAAAAGGTGATATAAGACTAGAATTCATACCTTCGGAAGATCAAATAGCTGATATTCTTAAAAAACCTCTAAGTGAAGCTAGTTTTTGCAAGATTAAAATGTTAATGGGATTGTTAGATTATGATAAACTGAATGTCTAAATTGCTTTATCATTTATCGTTATGCACACTTGACATCTAGTGAAAGAGTATTAATCCTTGTTTAATATTTCCCTCACTCAAGATGGCATAAATAAACAAATTTCATGCTAAGACTCGAAATTTTCTTAAGGGTCCAGTCGACTGGTAAGTCTATCTCATTCGACTGATAAGTCTCTGCCTAATTTCCCAGTCGACTAGTAAGTCAATACCAGTCGACTAGTTCATCTATACTTTGTTTAGAGCCAATTTTTTAAATTCAGTTATCCACCCAGTCGACTGGTATAAACTACTCAATCGACTGGTATCTGTCTGCCAGTTCTTCCAATTGACTGGTACCTTAATCCAGTCAACTGGTATGCAAAATCCCTCATCTCTGCAAAGGACCCAGTCGATTGGTATTATTACCCCAGTCGACTGGTATCGCGATTCTATAAATAGGTTGTTCACTTTTTTTTCTTCAGATTTTCACGCCATTTTCAAAAACCCTAGCTTTCTCTCTCTACAAAATCTCGCCATTTTGATCTAAAAACCATCAAAACACTACCAAAACACATCGATCTACTCATCTCCAACATCTATTTCAACTTTCTACGGTTGAAATCCACTATTACCTCTCAAAACCCATTTTACCCAAAAACTCTTTTTCCCAAAAACGTCTTATAGAATCCGAGTAAAATACACCACTGGGGGACCAAATGCGCCTAAAAGACCAAGGTATACCAAATCCACGGTACCGGATTCAAAGGGGAAGGGCATAGCGGGCTCATCCAGCAAGAAGCCTAGAACAGAGCTTGACGACTCTCTGTTCTCTAGCCCGGCGGCCAAGGACAGGTATACCTCTGTAATAAGGAAAAAGAAAATCATGACGGGTAGAGTTGTCGATTTTGACTCTATTCATCATGGTAATTTTGATATTTTATCTACATTTGAGGCTATTAACTTGACCCCACTGGTCAAGATTCATGAGAAGTACTACCCTAGACTGATTCACCAGTTCTATGTGAACTTGGTGAAACCCAGTCCACTGGCTCTGAGATTCAGAACTAGTGTCATAGGTGTGGAGTTTGAGGTCAATACTGACCTCTTGGCGAGCATTTTGAGGATCCCTAGGGGAGGGATCTAATGGAGTCTGGATGGATGGCCAGACAATTTCAAGTTTAAGGAGGCATGTCAGATAGTTAAAGGCGACCCTAACTATGTGTTTCGACCCACTACATTTCATACGTGTAGTGACATGCTCCTAGACTCGAAATTTTTTAACCTAGTAAGTTGGACCATCCACCCGAGACCAGGGAGGTGGAGGTATCTATCTAAAATAGATACCGTATTAATTTGGTGCCTTAAAACTTGGCACCACTTCAATATATACCCCCTGCTACTCGCCAACATGATTAATGGCGAAGCGAGCGACTTTGGATGCCTTCCCTACGAGATACTCATCATGCTCATACTCCAACACTTCCGGGTGCCTCTCCCCGCCTCCAAGGCTCAAGATATTGGCCTCAAGGATATCATCAACTTCTCATCGCTGAAGAAGATGGGATGTATGGTCCGCGATGGCTTCATCTACTCCAAGGCTGGGAAGCACATTTGGATTGGACAGGATGACAGTAGTGATGACGAGGACGAGGGTGTCATTGCTACTGCTGATATGGATACGGATACCCGAGCACCTCCCATGGGTGCCTCGAGTGCCGATCAGGTTGGGTACGACGATCTACTTCAGGCTATCACGAGTCTCCAGCTGACCATGCAGTCCAGATTCTAAACCTTGAGCTCTTCCATTGAGACCCTTTGGGATGACTTCGAGCTGCACCAAGAGCGCACCGAGAGTTCTTTGGTTGAGATTCGGGATCTCATTCGTGACAGCTCGGACTCTCTCGCTCCATGAGTCGCTTTACTGTCTTCCTTTCAATTTATATTTTAATGTAGATTTTTCATTGTTCTTAGCACGGACATATTTTCATATTTTTATGTCTTTTGTACTTCTATTTCGGCCCTACAAAGCCTACCTTGTATAAACATTTGTTATATATGATGATGGATCATGCTTAGACCTATTTCTTTTACTTTTTTTACTTATATGTAATATAGTTGCATGGTTTATATATCTTAATATTCGGATTAATGCTGTAAAACTGCTTCTATATGTACGAAAACTTTCGGTTCTTCCCGGGAAGGCTTCTGAACTTTGAATGATGCCAAATTTTCGTGTACGAGTTTTTTTAAGCATGATCTTCATGACTATGGTGCCTATATAGCTTATTTTTTAGTTTACAATCCCATTTTCTGCTGTTATCAAAACAGGGGAGAAAAATGAGAAAATGTGAAACTAAATGTGAACTCAAGATAATGCATAGTTTTAGGGGGAGCATTGCTCCAAAGATATTGGAATATGATTACATATGTTATCTTGGTTGGTTGAGCTGTATATAAACTGCGTTTGATCCTTTTACAGGTTGGTTTTATTCAAAAAACAGATAAGATTCTCCCTGATTTTTCAAAAAATCCAACACTTAGTTTCTTAAATGTTTTTATTTCTCATTAGTTTTGTCATCATCAAAAAAGGAGAGATTGTTGACTCTCACCTATATTTTAATGATGACAAAACACAACTCTTATTATACTAACGATGTTATCTAAGTGTATTAAGCAATAAGAGTATTCAACCAATGATCAAGGTGTAAGAACTCAACCCGAATCAAATATCAAGTGAAGACAGAAAAACTAGTATAGGTCTAAGGTATTAAAACAAGTTGTAAGTCTCACTTGTTCAGGTAATTAGCTTGTCCAATGGCTCTTTTTGAAAAAGTATTTTAACATAACCTTTTAATCAAATGTTTTTAAAGTTAAAATCTCTTCAAAACATGAAAACTGGGTTGTTAAGCAACCCAGTTGACTAGGTACTTATACCAGTCTTCTGGTATATGGGACAGTATATCCCTAGTCGACTGGATCACACATACCAGTCGACTGGTACTTTGGGCAGAAGTTTCCCAGTCGACTGGTAAATCATACCCAATCGACTGGTACTTTGGGCAGAAGTTCCCCAGTCAACTAGTAAGTCATACCCAGTCGACTGGTACCTTCAATGGCCTTAAAAGTATGATTTTTAAGCATGACCCAATCGACTGGTACTAAGACCCAGTCGACTGGTAGTTCAAAAAATATTACCTTTGAGACATGAAATTTCAGCATAAATTATACCTAAACGTATCAAATCAGTTACAAACGGGCATATTACATCAAAGCTATATAAACCCACTCTATTGAGCATTTCAAAGAATAGATTTATACATTCAATCAAGTTTTTACTCATTGATACTCAAAAAGCTTTGAAAAATTGATTGTTGAGCCATTCCTCAAGCTTTACCTAGAAAGAGAGATATTATTCAGTTGTATAAGCTTCCATTGTTGTCTCTCTACTGTTTTCTTTACAGTATTTACTGTAAAGGGATTTGCTTCTGAAAGGAAGAGATTTACTTCCGAAAGGAAGGGATGTTTGCTTCCGAAATGAAGGGATTTGCCTCCGAGTGGAAGGAGTTTGCTTCCGAGAGAAAGCGATTGATTGTAAGGTTTATGCAACATCCATGAAGTTGCACGACTAAGTTTCTTAGTGGATTACTTCAATGAGCTTCCTTAAAGAGAGTGGATGTAGGGTCGGAATGAATCTGATATTGTCGAACCACTATAAACTGAGTTTGCATCCTCTATTACTTAAACTCTTTTATTTCCAGTATATTACTTGTTTACATGCTTTTTGGTTATCTGTTTTTTATAAACTTGTGTTTAATCAGCGAAAGTTTTTAAAAACCCAATTCACCCCCCTCTTGGGTTGAAACCTCAGTTTACACTGTTGATTGGAAATAACAGGAAGATGATTAGCATTGTGAAGGTATTGTTGGCAAAGAAGTTTGACATGAAAGACCTAGGGCCAACAAACTTTATCTTTGGAATGCAGATAAAAAGGGATCGTGAAAATTGAAAACTATGGCTAAGTCAAAAAAAGTATATTGAAGAAGTGTTGAAGAAATTCAACATGTCTGACAGCAAGCGGGTAGGGACTCCCATGCCTTTGAGAACCAAGTTATCTGTCGAACAATGTCTGAAGATAGAAGAAGAAGCTGAAGATATGGTGCACGTACCTTATGTTAGTGCGGTTGGAAGCTTGATGTACGCCACGGTATGTACAAGACCAAATATTGCCCAAGCAGTGGGAGTATTGAGTAGATATATGTCTAATCCTGGGAAAGAGCATTGGACTATAATCAAGAGAGTTCTTAGATATCTTCGTGGCATGTCAAAGTTTACATTATGTTATACTAACTAGGGAGGAGACATTAATAGCAAGAGGTGTACAAGCGGGTATGTGTTCAATCTGTTTGGTGGGGCAGTGAGTTGGATGAGCAAAATGCAAAGTGTCGTTGCCCTTTCATCTATAGAAGCAGAGTATATGGCAATAACTCATGCTGGAAAGGAAGTGGTTTGGCTTCAAAGGTTGTGTGCTGAGCTTGGGTTTAAACAAAAAGCAGTGAAGGTGAAATGTGACAATCAAGGTGTTATCTTCTTAGCAAAAAATCCTGCATTTCATTCACAGACGAAGCACATTGATATCCAATATCACTTCATTCGGGAAAAGATTGAAGAAAATGTGATAATCTTGGAGAAATTCAATACAGCAGTGAACAACGCATATTTCTTGACTAAAGCAGTTAGTCTAGCAAAGTTTGAGTGGTGTGCTACTGAGATAGGTTTGAAGAAACAGAGTCCTAGGAAGTTTTCAATGTCTGTGAAGTGTTTACCAAGTGGGAGATTATTAGAGTTGGTGCATACTTCACGGGACCAGATTTGTAGAAACCCGGACGAACACGGGTCCTGCTCCCCAGTGAGTTGGGCCATGTACATGAGTTAGGCCTGGTTTTTTGCTTAGCGGTTTGAGCTTGGGCCCATGAAGAGTCGTGGTTCTCCAGCAGAACGGAAACCTAATTAGGACGTCTTAAGTTGCATATAAATACTCTTTATATACTAAGTATATATTGAAATAGAGAGATTTGTGAGGTTGATAATAAGAAATGTTGGAAATCACCTTGACAAGATGCCCAAATGGTGATCTTCCAAACACCCAAGTCTAGAATGACTTGTATAAAGAATTTCAGCAATCGAACACAAGAACAGAAAATCAAAGAAAGAAAGAAGACAAGCAATTTGTTATCGAGGTTCCACAATGTGCCTACGTCCCTGTGAGTTCTTCCGAACTCTCTGCACTAAATCAATGGTTCTTTACAATTCAGCAACCCTCTCCAAGAAACCTCAAGTTCTTGAAGGAACCAAAAAGAGAACGAGAAAGTGATAGACCTATTATAATGCTTCCTATCAATTCTCTACTACCCTCTCTTCTTTACAACCAGCCTCTCTACAATGAGTCCCTCTTGTGTTTTGTGTCTTTGCACTCTCACACAATTCTCTCATTCACACACATGTCTCATAAGTTACATCATCACATTCTTGTGTCTTCTTTTTGTTTTTGTTGTTGTTGAGATTGAACCTAGGTGACCCTTTATATAGTGCACCAACTTCTTGCCCAATCTTGTGTGTCATTCTCCACCCTTAGATCTTGATGACCACTTAACTATGGCCCTCCATCAATCCTAAGTGGTGCTGTGCGTTTTAACCTTGCATTCACGCACCTAAGAGAAGGCCAAAGCATGCTGTCCATGTGTGCCGGCCAGCGCTGCAGCTTTAAGTTTCTGTCCCTTGTGCCATTCTTGCCAGGTTCCAGTGGTGCTGCAGCTTGGAGTTGTTGTCCCCTTCACACAACACCCTTCTGCTTGTGTGCAGAAGTGCGCACACTAGTGCGCATGGCCTTCCCTTGCTCCAAAATGAAGCACACATATGTGTGCAGCCTTCTAACTTGCTGAACTTTGATCCTCCACCTTTGGTTTAGACTTTAACCATCTTTGAACCATACTTGGACCTGTTCAAACCTTAACCATGTTTGAACCATGTTTAAACCTTAGACAAATACCAACAATCTCTACCTTGTCTAAGTGTTTAAACCCGAACCATTGTGTAGAGATCTTCGGGATCCAAACTCATCTTGAGTCATCAATCAACCGACTCCAATCCTAATAAGTCTAAGGCAATGATTGGGCCTTCTTAGAGGTAGAACCTTAGTACCCAAATCTGCAAGACTTTCCTCCGTGGTCTTCTTGTCAACATGAATGCATCCTTTCGTACCATTTTTCGGAATGTAATGATACCGAACATCCATATGCTTTGTCTCCTCATGGAACACCAGATTTCTCGACAAGTACCCCGCACTTTGGCTATCCGAAGACACCACAACCTGCTCTTTTAGGACCTCCCACTCGTCCAACAACACTTTGCACCCTATAGCTTCCTTTATGGCTTCCATAGCCGCTATGTATTCTGCCTCGATTGTTATGAGTGCTACCATTGGCTGCCACTGAGCCTTCAAATACCTTAGCAACCACTTCATCCCAAGCCAATGCTTCTTTCCGGGATTACTCACAAATTTGCTGAGAACACCCATTGCCTAAGAAACCCTCAACCGGTTTCTCTCTTTTTCTTGATTATACACATCCCAAGGATCTTTTGTGTAAGGCTAAGATCCTTCCTCTCGAACTCCTCACTGAGTTGAGATGTAAACCTTTACATCCTCTTCCTGCTATTCCAAACTAACAGCCCATTAGTGACATAGGTGAGGATACTCACCATCTTCTCCACCTTGTGTCCAGGTGAGAAAGCTTCTGTGAAACCTATGTCTTCTCTTCTTGTGAACCCATTCGCCTCGCCACCAGCCTAGCCTTGTTCCAGACTTCATCTCCTGGAGGGTACCTTTCTTTGACCTTGTAAGTCCACTTACAATCCATAACTCTCTGATTTCCTAGAATGTGCACCAATTCCCAGAAGTTGTTCTTCCTCAAAGAATCCATTTCTTCCTCCATAGCTAGCTTCGATCTTGGCGAATTCTTACATCCCATGTAAGTTCCTTGTTCACTCATCTTTCTTTTTGTCCAAGGAATTGCTATATCCGCAGCATCCGTAAACCCATATCTTGAAGGTGGTCTGACCAGCCTTCTTTCCCGGTCTCTTATGAGCTGATAGTCCTTCTGACTTACTGTATCAACCTCTTCTAATTCAGCCTCCTCTTGAGTGCCTTGAGCATGGCCTTCATCCAAAGGCTCTACCTGGTCCGAATCTTCTTGCCTTCTTTTCTCTACTTGAACTGAATCTTTCTTGTTGCTATGCTCCACAAAAACCAAACCGGTTTGCTCACTAGCCCCTGCAGGGTTAGTTTTCTCCAAGTAGGGAAATAAAAATTCATTAAAATTAACATCCCTACTTATAATGAGTCTTAATCCTTCTTTCTCTAAGGACCACAACCTATACCCCTTAGCCCCTTCCCCATATCCTAGAAACACACACTTTCTAGATCCTGGGCTAAGCCTACCATCCTTTTGTTATGCATACGCAGCACACCCAAAAGTCCTAAGATTGTCCAACTCAGGGGGTTTTCCACTCCACATCTCTTCATGAGTCTTTTGATACACAATCCTAGAGGGTGATCTATTCACTAAATATGCAGCAGTAGACACAGCTTCCCCCCAAAAATATTTGGGTAATCCAGAACCCTTTAACATGCACCTAACCTTTTCCATAAGAGTCTTATTCATCCACTCAGCAACTCTACTTTGCTGAGGGGTTTCCACAACCGTCATATGTCTTAGAATGCCATTTAACCTACAGAATTGATCAAGTTCTTGGTTAAAAATTTCTAAGCCATTATCGGTTCTTATCCTCTTAACTACTCTACTCATTTGAGTCTCAACCAGCCCTTTCCACACCACTAATTTATTCAAGGCATCCGATTTATTTCTAACCAAATAAACCCACACTCTTCTTGAATAATCATCAATTAATGACAGAAAGTAAATGTTACCTCCCAGTGTTGGTGTCCTTGCTGGTCCCCAAAGGTCCGCATAAATGTAGTCAAGAATGCCCTTAGACTTGTACACTCCGGTGTTGAAGCTGACCCAGTGTTGCTTATCAAGAACACAACACTCGCAGAAATCAAGTTCCTCTACTTTGTCTTCACCAAGTAGGCCATCCTTGCTGAGAATTCACAGGCCCTCTTCGCTCATATGTCCCAAGCGAGTGTGCCAAAGGGCTACCCTATCCATCTCAGCCATCAAGCTTGTTGCTTGATCATTGATTTCTGTCTCTCTGATCATCTCATAGAGTCCATCGTTTCTTGCTGCCTTGATCACTACCAAAGATCCCTTGGCTACCTTGATCTTTCCTCCCTCTATCTTGCATGTGTATCCCATGGAATCCAACTGCCCCAATGAGATCAAATTCCTCCTCAAATCCGAGAGATATCTCACATTTTCCAACAACCTTGTCATTCTATCAAGCATCCTCACCTGGATGTCTCCTATGCCTCTCACTTAGTAAGAAATATCATTCCCCAAGAAAACCTTTTCATCATTGGTTTCCTTGAAATTCTTGAACCAACTCCGGTGAAGGCAAATGTGATGAGTGCACCCAGTATCCAAGATCCATTTCCTGCTGCCTTCTTGCCCTTTGCTCACATCCGAGCACACAACAAGAACATCATCATCTTGCTGTTCTGTTTTGGCAACCGAAGCCTCTCCATTCTTGGTATGGCTTCTTCCTCTATCCCTTGTCATCTTCTTGCAATCTTTCTTGACATGACCCTCCTTATGGCAGTAGTAGCAACTCTTCCCACTAAATCTCAGTTTGGAATGCATTCTCCCATGGTTTTCTCCTCTACCTTTGTCTCGGTAGTAGCCATGCATGCTGCCATACCAAGTTATTGGCCTTCTTTTAAAGAACAGCCCTTTACCACTTGATGCACTCCTTATCTTGGCATCAAGATCATCTTGCAACTCTTTCTTAGGATCAAATTTAAAAGCAAAGATTCATTTACGAAGATACCTCTTATTAGGGAGAGTCTTGGCAAGAAACAACTCATCTAGTTTCTTCCATATTGCAGCTGGATCTTTCGAGTCTCCGCACTCCCTTGTGACATTATCCGACATGTGCAAGAAAATGGTGCTGTAAGCCATCTTCTTCATCTCAATCCGCTGGTCCTCCGTGGTACTTGCTGGAAAAGCATCATCTTCTCCAAGAGCCAAGTCCACTTTCTGTTGCACTAGAACCTCCTTGATCTTCCGCTTCCAAAAGGCAAAGTCTCCCTTTCCATCAAACTTCTCAATACCGAAATTTGAAGCCATCTTTTGTGGACAAGATTCCTGATTTATGCACTACCCACAAATGCTTTCTTCAACCTCAAGAACACAGATCGAAGATGGATCTTAACACCGTTCTTGAATCAACCTTCACGAACTCGATCAGATCTTGATCTTTACACCGTTCTTGAATCACCCAATAAGTTTAATCTTTGATTCTTGGAGTCTTGGCTCCGTACCTTCTACTTCTTACTTCGATAACCAGCTGTGCAGCTCTGATTCTACTGTCCAAAGCTCTGATACCACTATTGGAAATCACCTTGACAAGATGCCCAGGTGGTGATCTTCCAAACACCTAAGTCTAGAATGACTTGTAGAAAGAATTTCAGCAATCGAACACAAGAACAGAAAATCAAAGAAAGAAATAAGACAAGCAATTTGTTATCGAGGTTCGGCAATGTGCCTACGTCCCCGTGAGTTCCTCCGAACTCTCTGCACTAAATCAATGGTTCTTTACAATTCGGCAACCCTCTCCAAGAAACCTCAAGTTCTTGAAGGAACCAAGAAGAGAACGAGAAAGTGATAGACCTATTACAATGCTTCCTATCGTTTCTCTACTACCCTCTCTTCTTTACAACTAGCCTCTCTACAATGAGTCCCTCTTGTGTTTTGTGTCTTTGCACTCTCAAACAATTCTCTCATTCACACACATGTCTCACAAGTTACATCATCACATTCTTGTGTCTTCTTTTTGTTTTTGTTGTTGTTGAGATTGAACCTAGGTGACCCTTTATATAGTGCACCAACTTTTTGTCCAATCTTATGTGTCATTCTCCACCCTTAGATCTTGATGACCACTTAACCATGGCCCTCCATCAATCCTAAGTGGTGCTGTGCGTTTTAACCTTGCATTCACGCACCTAAGAGAAGGCTACAACATGCTGTCCATGTGTGCCGGCCAGCGCTGCAGCTTTAAGTTTCTGTCCCTTGTGCCATTCTTGCCAGGTTCCAGCGGTGCTGCAGCTTGGAGTTGTTGTCCCCTTCACACAACACCCTTCTGCTTGTGTGCAGAAGTGCGCACACTAGTGCGCATGGCCTTCCCTTGCTCCAAAATGAAGCACACACATGTGTGCAGCCTTCTAACTTGCTGAACTTTGATCCTACACCTTTGGTTTAGACTTTAACCATCTTTGAACCATACTTGGACCTGTTCAAACCTTAACCATGTTTGTGGCAGGATGTAGCCCTATTCTTGGGTGAACCTGGTAAATCTTGTCTTCTTTACTTTCTCTTTATAATTTGTGTGATTGATAGGTCTCGAATCGTTTATCTCTGTGGTAGACAACGTAATTGTGGACTCCAATGTAGCTTTCCAAGATATAGCTCTCCAAGAAGACTGATTGTTTCGCAAGCATCAATATCGGAAAATTATCTTGAAGTGATTATATTATCTAGGATTCTTCATGATGTCCAGGCAGGACCAACGCGATTCCTGTGAAATCCTAATTCATTCTGAATAGTAGATAAGTTCCCCAGAAGAGGTTACATTACATGTTGGACAAAGTTTTCAGGTTATACGTTTTTTATGATCACCTGGAAGGGGAGTGACCAGCTTGTAGCTTAAATAGAGAGTAATATGCCCCTCCATGTCCAATAGCTAGTAGACTGGAATGCGATCCTTGTTCCACAACATTCCCATTCTTTATCACAGCTATTTTGTCTGCCTTCTGTATTGTGGATAACCTGTGAGCTACGACTACGCATGTTCTGCCAATCATCATCTTCTCTAGTGCTTCTTGGACAAGATTCTCCGAGATGCTGTCAAGTGCAGTGGTTGCCTCATCCAAGAGAAGGATCATGGGGTCCTTAAGTATTGCTCGAGCTAGTGCAATCCTCTGCTTTTGGCCTCCGGATAGCTGAACTCCTCTTTCTCCGCAGTAAGTGTCATATCCATCTTTCATAGAGCTGCATCAGAAAATAATGTTTTAGCAGAAGCAAATATTTTATGTTAAGTGTTCCTGTTGCATTTTCTGAGGGAGATGATCAATACCTTATGAATTCGTGGGCATTGGCAAGAATTGCAGCCTTCCGGATTTCAGTTTCTGTAGCATCCTCTTTTCCATAAACAATGTTCTCGTGTATTGTTCCTGCGAAAAGGGTAGGCTCTTGACTCACTAATGCAATATGTGACCTCAATTTCCTCAAATTGTAGCTCTGGATGTCACGTTCATCTATCAGCACTGATCCACTTTGGGGGTCGTAAAATCTTTCTATCAACCCAATTATAGTGGATTTTCCTGACCCACTTTGTCCCACCAGTGCCACTGTTTTTCCTGCTTCAATTTTGAGACTCAAGCCCTTGAAGATCATCTGGTCAGGCCTGGCTGGATAAGAGAAGAATACATTCCTTAACTCTATATTTCCCTTAGTATCCCTTTTAACTTCAATCCCTCTAGGGTCTTCAGGCTCAATTTCGCTTTCCCTATCCAAAAGTGTGAAAACTGTTTTGATGGCACTGATACCTTTGGATAAATCTGAAGTCATGCTTCCTGCATCTGCAATGTTTTTTGCAGTGCCCATCAGTATGAAGAATACTTGAAAAAGGTGTTTGGGTTCCAATAATCCTTGATTCATTAGTCTCCCTCCGTACCAATATGTCAAAGCCACAGAGGCTATTGACACGAATTGGGAGCTGGACAGACCAAAAGCTGAAAACCATGACTGCTTGATACTTTCTTTTCTGGGGCCTTTCATTGTGGCTTCAAAGAGACCCAGTATCCTTTGCTGTGAAGAAAATGCAGTGATAGTCCTGTGGTTAATGGTAGCTTCACTTGCTAGTTGGCTTCCTGTGCTTTGTGCTTTATGTGCTTTTCGTGACATGCTTTTCATCAAGACACTCCTTGAATAGATGCTCCCAATGTGCAAAGGTTGTATGGAAATCAAAACAATGGCTACCCTCCATGTAGCCACCAACCCAAGCACATAAGCTAGGGAAGCACTGAAGAAAACCTGAACCAGTAATGAGATACGATCTGCGACGAAGGAGCGAACCATGTTGGCTTCATTAGCTAGCTTTGCACAGATTGATGCACTTGTGTTTTCATGTTGATCAAACCACCCGATTTCAAAGGTGAGCACTTTCTCAAGTATTTTTTCTCGAACTCTTTTGATCAAACTCTCTCCCATGATTGCAAAATTGTAATGTTGGAGGAGATTAGCTATAAAACTTAAGACTGTTAGGCTTAGAAAGATAAAGCAGTAGACTTTGATTTCTGATTTTAAGCTGGAATTGTCTTTGAGAAAGTAAACTGAGACAACTGATCCTAGGCAATATGTATGAACTGGCTGAATTGCTCCAAAGCCAGCAGCACCTAAGCACCCAAATAATGCTCTCTTCCACTCAGGTCTGTTCATTTGCATCAAACGCCACTGGGAAAAGGAAGGATCAGAACTGTCCTTTAAATTCTCATCATTTTGATTTTCATGGGGATTCATTTCGATGGTGTGAGTCACACTGATGGACAATACAGGGGTAAAGGGAGAGGCAGGGCTGCTTTGGTAGCTTGATCTCACACTGACTGGTGACTTTGGAGTCTGGGAACCTGTCAACCCATGGTGTTGTTTGCCTTCTGTTGGGAAATAAGAACTGGAATTACCTTCATTTCGCGTTGCTGATTGCTGCAATTGCACCATTTTGCTGTAAGCCCCACCTTCTCCATTGTTCATTTGCGTCAGCTCATTATGTGAACCTGATTCAATCACTCTTCCTGATTGAAGAACTGCTATGGTATCTGCCAGACGGATTGAGGAGAAGTGATGGGCAATGATAATCGTTGTCCTTCCTAGTGATGCCTGGTCCAGGGCCTCTTGTACTATTCTTTCAGATTGTGCATCCAAAGAACTTGTGGCTTCATCTAGGAGAAGGATTTTTGGGTCTCTGATTAAAGCCCTTGCTATGGCAATCCTTTGTTTTTGCCCTCCGGACAATTGCACTCCTAATTGCCCTACCTGAGGTATGAACAAAATTACATCATGTTAAAATCAGCATTGGAATTGAGTTTCTTTAGATAAAATAAAACAGGAAATTTATGGCTTACTTGAGTTTCATATCCATGAGGTAACTTGATGATGAAGTCATGTGCATTTGCAGCCTTTGCTGCTATTTCAACAAGTTCCATTGGAGCTCCTTCCTTACCAAACAAAATATTCTCTCTGATGGATGTTGCGAAAAGAATTGGTTCTTGATTAACTAGTCCCATCTGGGATCGCAGCCATTTAAGCTGAAGCTTCTTTATTTTGTTTCCATCAAGGAGAATCTCTCCATTGACAAGGTCATAAAATCTTTCAAGCAAAGAAATTACTGTGGACTTCCCTGATCCGCTGCTCCCAACAAGACCTACTGTATTTCCAGCTTGTACTTTAAGATTAAAACCTTGAAGAACTGCAGTATCAGGTCTTGATGGATAACTGAAGTCAACCTCTTTAAATTCAATTTCTCCTCTAACATTTGCTAGGACTTCTCCAGTTTCATCTTCAGAGTTTATGACTGGAAGGCAGTCTATCATCTTGAAAATCCGGATGGAAGCATTTATTGCCTCTGAAATGAAAGAAAGATTTGGCAGGGCACTCATGATAGACCTGAAGATACAACGTTGAAGTTGTCAGTCTTAACAGAACATGTGTTTGGCAAGTGAAGCCTATCAAAACAGTCTGACAACATTCTTTCATCTAGAGACTTATCAAACAAAAAAGCATTCTTTCATCTAGAGAACCTTTTTTTGTGCGCAAATGCCTGTGTTTGTGTGTGCATGATGAATTAATCATGTTATGTGTTTCTATATTACTGCTGAAGTAAATCAAATTTGAATTACTCCTGACAATTACTTTCAGAATTCTCATATTAAAACGAATCTCATATAAACAAATTATTCTTGTTTGGAACATAAATAATGTTTCCTCTTCTACCAAGTTACTTCTTTTTATTGCTTTGCTAAAACTACATACCAGATTAATTATTTTTAAGTGTGGAACTTATCATTTAATGTTATAGGTTAGTACAGTGGAGGGAAGAAAAGCAGTATGAAGAAATGTAACTCACAATCCTCCCAAGATGATACAGATTCCAGAAATGAAAACAGTGCCTCCTTTTTCTCCTTTCTCGGTTACAAGAAAACAACCAAACCAAGCCTGAAAAGCCCAAACTGCATAAATCATTCCCATGCTCCCAATCAGCAATCCTTTTACTAAACCTTTCTTTATACCAAGATCAATACTTTTCTGAAGTGCATTGCTGAACCTTTCTAGTGTTTGATGTTCTCCCACATATGAATAAACTGTTCGGATCGATGAGATCGCTTGTTCAGCAATCCCACCAGCAACCCCATATACATCATTCATCTTGACTCCTAGGTTCATCAGTACCTTACCAAAACCTACTCCTGGAATGATGAACATGAGTGAGAATGGCAGAGCAACGATTGCCAATCGCCAAGACAGTACAAAGGCAACCACAAGACTGAAGATGAATGATGTCAGCTGAGCCAGGCAATTGGGTATCTATATCAAAAAGAAAAACACAGAATGTTATAATATATAAGAATATGGAGAGAACAAAAATATAAGTTTTTGATAAAACCAATAACCTTCTCCGCCATGGCGTCCTGGATTGAATGGGCATCAGCAGAGACGGTTGAGACAACTTGGAAGGTACTGGAAGAAGCAGTTTGGTTGTCGAAGAAGGCAACTTCTTGTCTGAGGACTGATTTCAGGTATTCCATTCTCATTCGTGATGTCTGTCGCTCTGCAGTTCTTGTCCAACAAATTCCTTCTGGAGAAATGAAGATCATAAGGCATTGGATTTTAGCTGTAGTTTAGTTGGTAAGTCAACCACCTGAGCTAAGCCCAGGTGGCACCAAAATATGTGTTCAGTTATACTAAAATGCAGATTTTGTGTATTTTCTGATTAATCTTGTGACTGTTTTAGAACATTTAACAGGAAAGACTCCAGGAAATACTGATATGACTCACTGTAGTATGTAGAGAAAGCACAAGACCAGAATATTTCTTTTATTGTTAAAAGCGTCACACTCGCCTTAAACCTCAGGGAAATATCCTTACCAACGCTCCAAAACGGGCCGGACCACAAGACCAGAATATTAACTTTACCTAAGATTTATTTGTTTTAACCTTCAAGATTGCTTGCTTGTGGATAAATTATAAGTTCACTTGAGATACTTATGAGATTTGTCTTTTAAGTGATCATAGATTGACAGTACACTACAACTTAGAAGCTGTGATTGATAAGGGAGACTTCGAGAAGAACTGAATCCATACAATATAAATTTATTAAACTACACGTACCGATGAAAGCAGATATTGCTACAAAAATTGCAACATAGAGCAGCCTGAGTGAATACTGAAAATAAGATGAAAGCTTGTTAATCATGTATCAAGTGAATGAAATTTCAACAGTACTTACAACCCTAAGCAGAGATCTCACACTCCCCTGGCTGCATAAATTCATTACATGTTTGTTTTTTTGCTAGAAGTAATTTCATTAGAGCACATAAGAAATCTTAACATGAAGAAAACTTTTCCTCCTTATTTTCACATAGTAATACAGCGTAGGTGTTCATATATACATATATATATATAAATTTTGGGATTCTAGTGTTTAACAACCATGCAGAATATCAGTTTATCACCAACTTGGTTATTGCGCAGGGTACCTTGTCTGCTATTTCATTGGAGAAAGAGACATCAGCGGCTCCATACTCATTAATTACGCCACTGAGCACAACCATAATGAGGGGGTTCATCAACCCATCTCCAATGCTACCCAAAGTTCCAAACAACAGCAGCCATATATCTATCCCATCAGCAAATCTGAAGAGGCCACCTTTGTTTCCCATATCAGTAGGTTCATGCAAGTTAGAACCCTCACCCCCAGGTACCAAATTCACCCCTTTTGGTTATAACTTTTTATTCAACTCAAATTATTTAAAAAGAATACTTATGCATCACAATAGGCTACTGTGCATGGAATATTGTTGTTGTTGTAGAGCTCATTCCAGGTAGTCATTTGTTTATCGTCTTTCATAACTTAAGATGCCAAACGGATAGAATTGCCCTGCTGAAATGTTGATTCACAAAATTCCAACTGGTTAGATTCTAAATTTTTTCTCCTCTAGCTGTTTGGTATCTTATGAATCATACACATACTAAGCACCACAGTCTTTTACTTTAATTAAACAATTATGCAACCAATGAGGGAGAGAATCTATGAAAGACCCTTTGAGCATCAAGGCATAAAAAGCCAAGTCTCCCTTGAAAATGTTCTGACACGTACCGGTTAAACATTGGTTTATGTTACAGACTGAGATGGACGCTCTAAAAAAATCTACACATTTACATCACAGGGAAAAGGTTTGAAATTAGAATTATTATTCAGCGAAACAATTCAGACTATGACTGTCTGCACAGTTCATTGATATTGTTCCGTAATTAGTTTGCAATAATTAAAATAAAAAAAAAAAAAAAAAAGCAATGTTGTATGCTGGTGCCTTAAAAATTATGAAACTAGTTTATACTCTTAATCTCACTATGAAAGTATTTAATGGTCATATTTACTATTTTGAAATTTTGCTATCTTATTATTTAGAATATAGGTGATTAAATTTTGAAACATCAATTGAGGATTTATCTTTTACGTTGATTGGCCACTGTGGAACATCTTTATATTGGAACACTATTTGTCCTCTTAGCAGTTTTGGGAACCTAGAATGACAACTAGTAGTTGAGAAGCAGTTGTCTGAGTGACTGAGTGGCTCAAGTTGAATTCTTAGCTAAAGGTCTTCTTTGGCCTCCATGCTTTGTCTCCTTTTCTATTTGTAGGCTTTGTTTTGTTTGCTGCCGTTTTTATTTTTAATCCTGGCTTCTTGGCTCTTACTTTGCCCCCATAAAAAGGAATGGAAGTTTAATTTCAGATCGTGTTAAATAGTTATTATTACTAACATTAACTTGATGGTTTCTTTTAGTACCATATCAGATTTTGGGTTTTCTTTTTTCATTTTAGATACATTTGGAATCATATACAAACTAGAATCCTTGTTATTTTGCTTCAACAAACTGTAATTAATTAACTATGTATCACAGACATTTGATGTGTCACTTGATGATTGATTCTGGATCAAGAGGGCTGGAAGCTATCACTTGAATGTTGCTTGGCGGAAAAGATTTGCTTTCTAGTAAATCCCACTGAGGAAGCGTCAAGAGTTGAGGTAAAGAGTAATCTGCAATTCACCCTTTGTAGTTCTTTACTCAATTAAAACGATGGTTGAAACAGAAACTTATTTGTGTTCAATAATTAAACAAAAAGTTATTTTGCTCTGTAGGTTGAAGAAAATTCACTTGTCATTAAGAATAGATATCGAAGTCATTTACCTTGGTGTTTTTAGGTTGAACAAAATGTGACATGCAGCAATCCTGTTGTGAAACTTTGATGTGTGCCAAGGTCCATACTTCCTTGAAGTGCATGACTGATCCTTCAGGGCCTTCCCGAATATAAGTCCTGGAATTATGAAAATGAGCAAGAAAGAAAGAGAGATGAGTCAGGCTGTTGGATTTCCACTTACAAAGAAATGTAAATTATGTTAATGCATTTGATCAGGAAAGGGAAGGACAGAGACAATTCACTTTCCTGCTAATGTGTCTTGAATTGAATGATAATCAGAACAAAAAAGGTAGACAACTTGGAATTTAGTGGAAGACAGCTTGATTGTTGAAGGATCCAACTTCTTGCCTTAGTATTGATTCAACGGATTCCATTCTCATACGCGATGTCAGTCTCTCTGAAGTTCTTGCCTAGCAAATTCCTTCTGCATAATCATTGTATATGAGCATAAAATGAAATTGTAATCAAAGTGTGAAATCAATAAATACATCTTCACTTGTTATTGCTTATCTAGATCTACCCATGAGCAAAGACAGATTCACAGCAGACATTATCTTACCTGACATCTGTGGTTTGCCATTTGGTCCTTTTCAAAAACATTGTTTTCCATTATTTCTAAAGTTGTGAGGTCCGGTTGTTATGGTTTTTATCTGTTGTAGTTTTGGAGAATGTAGTATCAAAAGCAAACTTAGATTTCTTGTCTTTTACCTTAAACGCTAGCAAATCTTAATTACTCTGGTTCACTTGGTGGGCATATAAATTAAAAAATTGTTCCTAGAAGGCTACACCAACATTCTCAACTGGACATTGGTTTAGGTCCTTTACGATGCCCTTGAAATATACATCATAGAAACAAATTTAAAATTAGGAATAATCCTATGGCCGGCGGGATGATTTAGAATATCCTAAGAGTAACCGATGGATCTATACCTCAAACTCAACTTTAGAACCATTTAATTACTAAACAGATAAGATCCTTTCCAATAATTTAAGAATCAATATCCCTATTGATGGATGTCACATCACTTGAAGATAAATTCTATAAAAATGAATTGATCAACAATTAACAAAGGAGCTTTTCATTAGTTATCAATAATTCTATCAAAATGTAACGGTCCAGTTAACTTAACGTTCATCTATAGCTACATGCTCTATATGTAATTTCTCTGACTGAATCTTATTACATTATGTACTGAACAAAGGTTATAAAATCCTATTCTAGTTAGTTATAACACGCTTGCTGGTTAGTGTCAAGAACAACACCTAAATTATGGGTAGGTGTGAATTTGAACGAAAAACAGAAAATTGAATAATTTTTCTCTGTATTATTCGTTATTAAATGGTTTACACAGATTTTCTTTATATAAGAGAATACAAGTACAAAATAAGGAAACTAACTAAAATGGCTAGCTGCCCTAATTAATTACAGAGTTGACTAAAGAGTTATTTACATAAATAAGAATACAGCTAATAAAACTCATAATATTCGGTAATATTATGACCGAATCTTCCCTTTTCAACACTCCCCCTCAAGTTGGTTTAAAGATATCTTCTATAGCCAGCTTGCCAATGATTTTATCGAACTGTCTTGTAGGAAGTCCCTTTGTGAACACGTCTGCAATTTGTTCGGTAGTAGGAATGTATGGTATGCAGATCACACCGTTTTCAATCTTTTCCTTGATGAAATGTTTGTCAACCTCCACATGCTTTGTTCTGTCATGAAATACTGGATTATGAGCTATTGAAATAGCAGCTTTATTGTCACAGTATAACTTCATAGGTAACGTGCTAAAGATCTTCAGTTCTTCTAACAGTCTATTTATCCATAACTCTTCACAAATCCTATTAGCAACTGATCTAAACTCAACCTCTGCACTACTTCTTGCTACCACATTCTGCTTTTTACTCCGCCAAGTAACAAGGTTGCCTCCAACAAACGTGCAGTAGCCAGAAGTTTATCATCTATCAATGGCACTCCCAGCCCAATCTGCATCAATATAGGCTTCAACTTGCAAATGCCCACGGTTCTTGAACATTAAACCTTTCCCTGGAGTTCCCTTCAGATATCTGAGAATTCTATAGACTGCATCAAAGTGCTCTTGTCCTGGTGAATGCATGAACTGGCTAACCATACTAACTGCGAATGCGATATCTGGACATGTATGTGACAAGTAGATTAGTCTCCCAACAAGCCTTTGATATTGTTTTCTCTTCACAACTTCTTCTTCAGTTTTAGAAGGCTGTAGCTTAAGGTTGGGTTCAATCGGTGTCTCGGCTGGTCTACATCCTAGTAGACCTGTTTCTTCAAGTAGATCGAGAACATATTTACGTTGATTCACAAATATACCTTCTTTGGATCTAGCAAACTCCATCCCAAGAAAGTATTTCGAAGAACCCAAATATTTGATCTCGAAGTCAACTGCAAGTCTCTTTTTTAATCTCTCCAATTCTTCATTGTCATCACCTGTCAATACTATATCATCCACATAGACAATTAAGATTGCAATTTTGCCTTCTTTACTGTGTTTGTAAAACATAGTATGGTCAGCTTGGCTTTGACAGTAGCCACAACTCTTTACAGCTTTCCCAAATCTCTCAAACCAGGCTCTAGGGGATTGTTTGAGACCATATAACGACTTCTTTAGTTTACAAACTTTGTTTGGTCCTAACTCTCCCTCAAACCCGGGTGGTAGGCTCATAAAGACCTCTTCCTGAAGATCTCCATTTAAAAAAGCATTTTTGACATCTAACTGGTGTAAGGGTCAGTTGAAATTCACAGCCAAAGATAACAAGATTCTGATTGAGTTTATCTTGGCTACAGAGGCAAAAGTTTCCTGATAATCGATCCCATATGTCTGACTGAACCCTTTTGCAACTAGTCTAGCCTTGTATCTCTACCATCAGCTTTACACTTCACTGTAAAGACCCACTTGTAGCCAACTGTTTTCTTCTCCTTAGGTAAATTAACTATCTCCCAAGTACCACTTCGTCTAAGAGCATTCATCTATTCTATCACTGCTAATTTTCAATTCGGATCATCTAGAGTTTCCTGAATGTTTCTCGGAACAAACAAGTGTGAGATTTTGGAAGTAAATGCCCTATGAGTATGAGAAAGTTTTGCATAGGAAAGATATTCGGTAATGGGATATTTAGGATTTTTTTTTTGCAAGTTCGGATTCTTTTTCTAATGGCTATTGGAAAATCAAGATCTGATGGTTCTTTGCTAGGAGTGGTAACAGGAACTGAAGATGAGTTAGGAAAAGACTTACCTATGATATTTGGAGGTCCGGTTCCTGAAGGTTGAGATTGATCATTTCCATGAGGAATAGGCTGACTTTGACTCTTTTTATGAATCCTTTTCCGAGTATAAACCATAAGCTCAGGATTTTGTTGTAGTAATTCTCCCCTTGGTTTAGATATAGTAATGCTTGGCACTATATGACTATGACTCCCTTCATTGTTTTCATTGATTTTATCACTTTGTTCCTCAGGTTCAGATTGTTCCTGATTTTGAGTTTCTAGAATGGCAGTGGGAAGAGAAGAGTGTGGTGTAGTAGTCAAAATCACATTTGGTAAAGGAGTAGGGAATAAATCCCAAAAATTTTCTTCCTTCACCTCATTCTCCCCCTGAAAACAATTTTTGTGAAAGTAGGGTTTATTTTCAAAGAACGAGACATCCATACTCACATAAATTTTTCTTGTTTGGGGATTATAGCATTTATATCCCTTTTTATTGGCTGCATACCCAATGAAAACACATTTTTCAGCTCGAGGATCAAGTTTTGACCGAGTATTATTAGGTATATGAACAAACACAGTGCAGCCAAACACTTTTAGAGGCAAATCCGAGTACATTCTTGATAAGAGAAAGCATTTTTTGAAACATTCTAATGGTATGCTGAATTTTAAAACCCTTGTAGGCATTATATTAATAAAGAAAGATGCCGTTACAACCGCTTCCACCCAAAAATATTTTGGAACATTCATTGAAAACATTATAGCACGAGCTACTTCAAGCAAATACCTATTTTTTCTTTTAGCAATCCCATTCTGTTAAGGAGTATCTACACAAGTTGATTGATGATGTATACCTTTATCTTTTAAAAAATTTCTCAAAAGTCCTTTAAAATACTTGGTTCCGTTATCAGTGTGAAGAATGCTAATTTTTGTTTGAAATTGTGTTTCAACCATTGTGTAAAAATCCTAAAAAGTTTTTCAACCTCAGATTTTTAATTCATCAAATAAACCTAACATAAACGGGTATGATCATCTATAAAGGTAACAAACCATTTTTTTCTAGAGATAGTAGTAATTCTTGAAGGTCCCCAAACATCACTATGTATTAAATAAAAAGGTTTTGAAGAAGTATAAGGTTTTGGTAAATAAGTATTATGATGACTCTTTGATAAGCAACAACTTTCACTGTAAAATGATGAACAATCCAAACCCTTAAATAAAGTGGGAAATAAATGTTGAAGATATAAGAAGCTAGGATGTCCTAATCTTAAATGCCAAATCATTATTTGTTCATAAACAGAATTAGAACTAACACTGCTAAGGCCCTGAGCCTTTTTATTATCGGAGAAATCATCATTAAAGTAGTAAAGCCCACCTTCCATCTTAGTACTGCCAATCTTCTTCCCCGAGTTTCGGTCCTGAAATTCACAATAAGCATCATAGAAAACAACACGACAATTAGATTCTTTGGCTAGTTTATTCACAGACAAAAGGTTACAAGCTAGTTTAGGAACATGAAGAACAGATTTAAGATCTATATTTTTAGATAATTTAATCAAACATTTCCCGGCAATAGGTGAAAAACTTCTATCTGCAATTCTAATTTTTCCAAGGCCAGAGTATGGTGAATAAGTGCTAAAAAGATTTGAAAGGTTGGTCATATGATCAGAGGCTCCATAATCGATTATCCATTGAGAAAAATTTAAACAAGAATGGGCATTAAAAGCACTACCTATTTGTGCAAGAGAGACACTAGGAATACCAGATGAGGAATTGGATTTTAGTAGTTTCAGAAGATGATTCATCTGCTCCTTACTGAAGGGACGTGACTCAGCTTCATTGGCAGTGGGAATCACACGTTTATTTTTGTCACCAAGCTTGTTGCTTTTCCAATTTGCTGGTTTTCCATGAATTTTCCAGCAAGTATCTCGAGTATGGCGTGGTTTGTTACAATAATCGCACCAGACCCGAGGCTTTTCTTCAGTTTTGTGCTGAAAATTGGCTGCCTTATTAGCAGTAGATTCGGTAACAAAGGCAGAACCTTCAATGGCCTCGCTGGTTTCTTCCTCAACATTACGTGTCTGTGGCTTTTTTCTCTTCGAACTTCTGTAAACACTTCACCGAGTGGAAGAAGTGGAGTCCTGCCAATGATCCTTCCCCTAACTTCATCAAACTCCACGTTTAGTCCGGCAAGGAATTTGTAAATGCGATGAGCCTCCATAGTTCGTTTGTAATAACTTGCATCTTCAGTGGATTTCCATTCATAATCATTGAACAAATCTAAGTCCTGCCATAGCCACTTCAATGAATTGAAATACTTGGTGACCAAGTCTTCGCCTTGTCGAATCTCGCCAAGTTTCAGAGTCAATTCATAAATTTGATATTGATTTCCCAAATCAGAATACATCTGATTAACGTTGTCCCATAGTTCTTTGGCCGTAGAATAGCACATATAATTGGAACTAATGTCCTCGTCCATCGAATTCACGAGCGAGGTCATTACCATTGAATTTTTTGCATCCCAGGTCGCATACATTGGATTCTCTGGGGCTGGTTCCTTCTTTTCTCCTGTTAAATACCCAATTTTTCCCCGTCCTCTGATGTACATCCGAACTGATTGGGACCATCGTAAGAAGTTGTTCCCATTAAGATGGATTGTAGTGATTTAGACAGAGTGAGAATAGATACTGGGGTTTTGAATTGTAAGGTGGGTTGCAGGATTTGTGAGGGGTGGAGTTGATTCAGAGGAGATGTCAGGCATGGCTGCATTGAGCAGGAAAAAAAATTCTAGGGCTTTAGGGTGGCTCTGATACCATGTGAATTTGAACGAAAGACAGAAAATGGAATAATTTTTCTCTGTATTATTCGCTATTAAATGATTTACACAGATTTTCTTTATATAAAAGAATACAAGTACAAAATAAGAAAACTAACTAAAATGGTTAGCTGTCCTAATTAATTACAAAGTTAACTAAAGAGCTATTTACAGAAATAAGAATACAGCTAATAAAACTCATAATATTCGGTAATATTATGACCGAATCTTCCATTTTTCAACAGTAGGAAAAGAAACCAAGATCATTTAATTATCTTCCTCATAGAGTATGATGGATTCCCTTTTAGTCCAATGAATTGTTCTGTTGGAGTCTAACAAAGGAGTAGTATATGCCCTTCTCTCTTTTGGCAAGTAGCTCTTGGTGAGTACCCTCTTCTGCTACCTTGCCATTGTCAATCACTGCAATGGTATCTGATTTTTGGGTTGTGGATAGTCGATGGTAAAACTATGCATGTCCTCCCTACCATCAACTTCTCCATTGCGTCTTGAACAAGGCTCTCGGATCTACTGTCCAATGCACTTGTTGCTTCATCCAATAGTAGTATTGATTGATTTATTAAGATAACCCGAGCAAGAGCTATCCTTTGTTTTTTGACTTCCTGAAAGCTGCACTCCCCTTTCCCCACAGTAGGTTGTGTAGCCATCTTTTATGCAACTATTTCCATAGAAGGCGATGATCAACAAACAGAAGGACAAATACATTAGGCCTGCGATTCAATAAGGCTGAGTTTTTTTTTTTTTTTGTCGGGGAGGAAATTGGAATTAAAACATTTGTAGTTAGAAATCGTGAGTTATTGGTCTTATCAAGTACTTAAAATGTGAACATACCTTGTGAATTCATGTGCATTATCAAGTGATGCAGCTTCATTGACCTCAGCCTCAGTGGCATTCTCTTTTCCATTGGTGATATTATCATGGATTGTCCCTGCAAAAAGAGTGGGTTCCTGACTGACTAGCTCTCAGGTGACAAGACTTGATGTTGACTCCGTCTATCGTTACCACCCCATGCAATGGATCATAAAATCTCTCAACCAATCCAATTATGGTTGATTTTCCAGACCCACTCTGTCCAACCAATGTAATAGTTTTCCCAGCTTCGACTTTGAGGCTCGGACCCTTTAATATCATTTGCTTGGGCCTTGATGGATAATCAAAGTACACCTTCTTTAGTTCTATGTCTCCGTTCACCTCTTCAGGCTTAGTGCCATCGGAGTCATCAGGCTCTATCTTACTCTTCCTTAGTAAAATTGTGAAAATTTATTCGATAGCATGGGTGCCCTTGGACAAGTCTGATGTCATGCTTCCTGCCCTGCTATGACTCCCTGTAGTCACTAATATGAAAAATGTCTGGAAGAGATGCTTGTACGTGATCTTATTATGGAATAATAGTCTCCCTCCATACCAAAATATCAGCGCTACTTGCAGCAGTTATGAACTGTGAAGTAAATAGACCGAGCCCAGCATACCAGTACTGCTTTAGGCTCTCAGTCTTAGGACCTTAAGTGGCGCCTCAATGAGTTCCATGATTTTTTCCTCAGCAGAGAAAGCTGCTATTGTTCTGTGATTTCCAACAGCCTCACTTGCTAATTCACCGCTCTTGCTTTTTGCTTTTAAAACCTTCTTTGGCATTCTCCTCATGAGGACCCCCTCTGGCATAGAAGGAACCAATTATAAATGGTTGTAGGGAAATTATAAGGATTGCCAGTCTCCAGGCTAGTGTCACACTCAAAATCACTGCTATAATGAATGCAAAGAGAACCTGGGCCAATAAAGACAGTCTATCAAAAACAAGTGATCTGACTAAGGTTGCTTCTGTAGCTAGTCTTGAGCACAGGGGTCCGCTTGTGTTGTTTTCTTGATCAAACCACCCAACCTCAAAAGTCATGATCTTGGCCAACATTTTCTCCCTAATTCTTTTGGTTAAGTGCTCTCCCATAAAGCCAAAGTTGTGACATCGAATCACGTTGGTGATAAAGGTAATTATAGCATAGCTTAAGAAGGCAAAACAATAAATTTTAGTCTGCTTCTTGATCTCACCATGGTCATCCTGTCTTCAGCATCTATAGTTGGAACCCTCTCAATCATCTCAGATATCAAAGATGCAGCAGTAGCAGCCTACATTAAATACTTCACATTGATGAGAGAACTTCCAAGGGCACTGCAAGAGCCGGTAAGCATTTAGTTGCTCCTTATTGCAATAATTATCAGAATATGGAAGTTAGATGCTCTTTCTGACTTAAGCATCTAGAGTAAACATCTGCACAAGTGATAATCTCTAGTGAGACTTGGGTCCCTAGCTTTTATGATGTGGCAGTGGTATACCCTATGGCAGATTCCAAATATCTCCAATTTGCGAACTTAGCCAATAGAAATCTATATGGGATGACTATGATCTGATATACTGGTGATGGAGGATGCATGGAAAAGGAAACATGGAGGTTTTAATGATGATGTATGTTTTGCAAGTAATATATTATAGTGATACTTTAGGTTTGGAAATTAGGTACTTCATTAACTGTTAAGGTTTTTAGTTGGTTTCCTTTTATGTTTGTGTTGGTGCCTATATACATGAGCACCCTTTATGTGTTAGGGAGGCATAGATTGAGGAATTACACATTGTGTTGATTACTTGATCTTTGTGCCCTAACTATCAATATAATCTCCTAGCGTTTCTTGTATTCTTCCTAGCAATCTCGTGTTCATTGTGTTCTGCATCAACTGGTTTGATATCTGTTTGCTTCTAATTCTTTAATTTGGGGGCACAAAACAAATGATGGTTAGTGACTACACTTAGAGTCCTCCACCGAGGATGCAGAGTCCAGCTGTGAAAACATCCCCACCTTTTGCTTACTTCTCGGTGACCAAGATGCTCCCATACCAAGCCTGGAAAGACCAAACAGCAAAAGCGACACAAACACTTCCAACTGCACAACCCTTCAAGCTTTGTTCTAATATGCAGTCGAAAACCTTTTGTTTGTCTGATTCTCACCCACGTAAGAGAAAACTGTCCTGACTGATGAAAATGCATGCCCCGCTATCCCACCAGCAATTCCATAAGCTTCTTGTATTTTCTTTGCAAGCTCACCCATCTGCTCCCATCTATCATTCCGGGAATGATCAATAGAGATGGCATTGGAATGGCAACAAGCGCCAATTTCCAGCAGAGGTATAAAGCTAACGCTGTCTAACCAGTTTTGTTATTGAAGTGTTGACATAAATCAGTACACCTTTTATAGGACCATAGGAGTATGCTATGGGTTCAAAGATATTCAGGTCAGGGGTTTCAGCCATTTCGATTACAATGTCTCTGAAAATGATACTTTTTGTTTGTTTCGAAAAGAGAACCGGTTAAAAATTAAATAAAAAAGAACTACCACAAAACACGCCCAAGGTTAAGAGCCTTGCGCTCTACCAACTGAGCTAGACGGGCATTTCTGATAAAAGTGCATGCCCACATATTACAAAATTATACTTTTGTTTGTTTCGAAAAGAGACCCCATTAAAAAAAATAACTGTCAGAAAACACGCCCACCGTGGGGCTCGAACCCACGACCACAAGGTTAAGAGCCTTGCGCTCTACCAACTGAGCTAGACGGGCTTGGTTGATGAAAGTGCATGCCCACATGAAAGAAAACTATACTTTTTGTTTGTTTCGAAAACAGACCCGGTTAAAAAATAAAAAAAAAAAAAAAAAAAAACTGCCATAAACACGCCCACCGTGGGGTTCCAACCCACGACCACAAGGTTAAGAGCTTTGCGCTCTACCAACTGAGCTAGACGGGCTTGACTGATAAAGTAGCATGCCCACATAAACAAAACTATACTTTTCATTTTTTTCGTTTCGAAAAGAAACCCGGTTAAAAAAATAATAAAAATAACTGCCACAAAACACGCCCACCATGGCGCTCGAACCCACGACCACAAGGTTAAGAGCCTTGCGCTCCACCAACTGAGCTAACGGGGTTCGTATGAAATTGGTTTGCATTTACTCTATAATTTAAGAAAAGTCACATTACCACCGCCAACCCACAAAATTGGGGAAAAATAAGCATTTTATTTCATAAAATTATATGGCGAGTGATAATTTTACATACTCGGTTTGGTAATAATAATTATAAAATCAAGACATAACATATAGATATAAATCACACATTATATTAAAAATTATCTAATAAAATTTAAATGAAAAAAAATTAATTATAAAGTTATTATTTTATCTTATCATAATTTTTAATAGACTTCCACGATTTCTAATCAATTACCACTAAACCAATTCAGTGGAATCATCACTCGTAGATGGAATCAAGATCATTCACGGAGAGAGAAAATGATTTTATAGTACCCAAACTCCAAACCACACATAGACAAAATATAATTTTTTGGGGAAAATAAACCTACCACCGGAATGGATTAGCAATTTCAACAGCCGCTTATAAACCTTACTCTTTATTCGTTACCATGATTTCAATGATTGTCTCTTCAAAGTTACTACACAACTTTTTAATAATAGAAAATTATTCAAAATAGTGGTAAATATAGCTCGGCTCATTCATTTTATTTAAAAAAAAATACATTTTTTTGGTTAATAAATACATTTATGTGCAAGCCAGTCGGCGCTCATTTTATTGATAAAACTTAAATGCATATTTTTTATTTGCAAAGTTATTTTTAAAAGATAAATACAGAAGAAAAAAAATCATAGTTCCCTACAAGATTATGTTTGGGCAATTAGTAAATGGATTCCTCCAATTTAAGAACTTAAAATGGGCCTAGCTCAATACCTATGGGCTGCGCCACATGGCTGGTCAAAGAACAACATTTGCGATTCCTTATCGTGTTCAATCTAAGGTCAGCAAAAGAAGGGAACATAGTGGGATAAAAATCCTCACTCGCACCATAAAATTTCTCATCGACCTTCTTCATAGCCCCATCGTGTCGTCTCAAATCGATTGATTGGCTTTTTCTCTTAAGCTCCTTGAAGCAGCGAAGAAGAAAGAGAAAAAAGTCTTTTTTCGTTTAGGGAAAGAAAATGGTGAAAGTGGGAACGTACTTTGCAATGTCACTGGGAGCCTTCATATTCTGGCAATCAATGGACAAAGTTCATGTTTGGATCGCTCTCCGTCAAGACGAAAAGGTCCAATTTTCTTTAATTAAATTCCATTTTTTATACATTTTTTGTTTAATTTATGAGTTATGCAATTGAAATGTGCTAATTCCGTCATTGGCAAATCGTGGTCTGCGATTTAGTTTTCTTAGTTAGAAATTGAAACCCTAGATTGTTAAATTTACTTATCCACTTATAGCTACCATATGTTTCGATCTGCTTACATTATCAACCTGATTGTATTTGTTGATTATGTTTATTAATTGCACAGACATTGCATTACCAAATTCTTGTATTGAATTGAACTTAAAAATAGTTATTAACCGTAATTTTGTAGGTGGTTTCCTTAATTACTTGGGTTACGTGTGGAGCTTGTTTGGTTTAATCTATTGCGTATACCAGTAGACGGTTTTAGCGTCTATCTCTTGTTGAGACTGTGATAGCAAATGTGTGTGCGCGCTATTTTTGGTTACAATTATTGTGCTCTGCAAGTGAATTACGCAGTTGTTTTCTTGCTCTATTACTCCTGCAATAAGATTAAGCACATGCGTTTGCTTTGTCTTTATTTTTGCAGAAAAAAAGATTGGAGAAGGAAGCGGAAATCAGGAGAGTCAGAGAAGAGTTGCTTCAACAAGCTAAGCAGACGGATTCTCTTGCATAATTTTAGTGTTCTAATTGTGTTTTTCTTTTTCTTTTTTAGTTCCTGTTGTTGCTGTTTTTTTATTGAACTATATACAGTTTAGACTCGATGGAGTTCCCATAAGAAAGCGCCAATAGCTGCTATGATTCGAACGATGATTTCCTTGGACATAATGTTATTTTCTTCTGTTTTTCAATAAACTTGCTGCCCTGAATCCATCAGAAGCTGATGGAAGTGGTAGTTAAATTTTGCTCCTATGTTATTGATGCATCTACATCGTGTTCACTTTAAACTGTTGAGACAGTAACTTGACATCTGAAGTGTCTTCATTATCTTATGTTCTTTGTGGTAGCTTAGGGAAAGCAATTTTGAACACATTTTTCTGTTGAATATTGCATGGTTACGGGATCTGAACTTATGATGTTGGGAGAGAGTATTATTCATTTTGAGTAGCTTGCTTTTGTATTTGTGGTTTGAGTTTACTTTTGTGCTAATGAATTACAAATGATGAGTATTAATTCAGTGCAGTCGTGATCCTCCAACCTAATATTTTTCTTGCAACTTTTTATACTAGGTTAGTCTTCTTGTATTGAAAATGATGATGAGAATGAAATTTGCATGTTAGGACATGACTTGGTGGAATATCATTTGTTGGCCAAAACAGTGAAATATTTTTGGCAAATGGAAGGAATTGGTGAATTCCATGGGAACCTTCTTCGGTTTTCCCCCTTTGAATTCAATACACACAGAACGAATAGGGTTTGAGCTGCAGAGCTGAGAGATTGTATGTTTGTTTAAACTGCTGCTTTAAAGAATTAGTTAGGCTGATCTGCCTCAAAGATGCAAGTTTCTAAGGTATAGCCTGAGCTTAGCATTGTTGGTGTTGAAGGTTACAACTTACGAGCATCTTTCCACTTGGGATTAGGTATGCCCATTTTCTATTGCTACCATAAACTTCCCAGTCACTTTGCTTTTGGATCTTTCTATTATGAAGAAAATGGGTATATTCTTGGCTCAGATTTGATGCTCGCACAACTTCATATTATAGTGCAAGAGGGGGAATAGCTCTGATAAATGTTTATTGCAACAAAAATTGAGCACTATATGTGTATTGCAAAAGAAAACTTTAGCAGTAGGAAGGGTTCAGTTGGGACTTGGGAGAGAGGATAGAGAATTTGGAATTACAGGAAAAATAAAAGGTGGTTTTCCTATTCATGTGATTGATGAGAAAGATGGGAAAGTGGAGGGGAAGAAACAAAAATTCAAAATGTTAATGACCCTTTTGACTCTATTAGCATGGTGTAATAGAACAACAGTTTCAAGAAGTTCATAGGACCAAAACTCAAAATTGATCTTGAAAACCATTTCTTCTATTGCAAATGCCAAGAGGGTCAAAGGCCTGTCAACCTAAGGACCCTGTCAATCTAAGGACAAGCCAATCACCCATGATATATAATATATCTGCCAATTATCAAACAAAAGTGCTGCATAACTGTTTGTTTGGATTGAGTTTTTCCCCGATTCCCCCAATCCAAACACAGTTTATGAAACTCTGATTGCATTTTTTCTTCTCAAAGAAAAGAGAATAAAAGACATGAACTAGACTTATTTTTCCTGAACTATGATGTATGAAAATGATCGGCATAACTATAATCAAGACGGAGTTCAGGGGTTCTTGAAATAACAATTTTATAGTTCTATGTTCGAGAGAAGAATAAGAAATTAAATTATAGTTCTCTGCACCAATCTTATCTTGAAATATGCAATGAATCACTTTTGAAGGAAAAGGCAATGGGCGTTTCCTCCTAGACTTGCAAAGAATCGTGTTTCGTAACCTCTCAAGTTAACAACATAACCAATTTGTCACCTTTTATGAACAAGTTAAAACAAGATAACGTATTAATCATGTAGCCAGTAGATATGTACACAAAATGTACAAAATCAACTCTAAAAATAGATGCATTACTTTCTAAAAAGATTACACCTCTTTACCTTAATTTCTGGTTAAAGCTAAAAGCTAGTAGGCTCCTAACCAATCTACCTTCCCTTTCCATCCCCTTCCCTCCAAACTCCCTAATACAGGATAACTCTCCACCACACTAGTATATAAAGACATGCTTGCCTTTCTAAACCAAATCAAATAGAATCATCTCCCATCTTCATCGTTTCTTCTTGACCTCCACATCACAATTTCATATCCAAATTCTTCATTAGAGTCTCATGGACACAAGTAAAGTCATCTTGCTGGCCTTTTCTCTGCTTTTAGTATTCGTCCTCGCTGAGAGTTCTTTCGATTACCATGAGAGCGACTTAGCATCAGAAGAAAGTCTCTGGGATTTGTACGAGAGATGGAGATGCTACCACACCGTTTCCCGTGATCTCAAAGAGAAGGAAAAGCGATTCAATGTGTTCAAGGAGAATTTGAAGCATGTTCACAAGGTGAACCAGATGGATAAGCCTTACAAGCTTAAACTGAACAGGTTTGCAGATATGACTAACCATGAGTTCATCAACTCCTATGGAGGTTCAAAGATTAGTCACTATAGAATGCTCCATGGTCCCCGGCAGGTTACTGGGTTTATGCATGATAAAACTGTTGATCTTCCTCCATCAGTTGATTGGAGGAAGAAGGGAGCAGTTGTCGGTATCAAGAACCAAGGCAAATGTGGTAAGAATTTGATCACTCTGTTATATATTCTAATCATTTTTGGCTGTCAAAATTGTTTTTGGAACATTCTGACACAAATTCAATTTCTTAAAAACTGTTTTTCAGCTTCTAATACTTTCCATAAACTTTTTTTTTTTTTTGTAAATTGAAATACCATTTCACTTATTTGCTCAAAATTTAATCAACATGGTTGATGTTATAGGTAGTTGTTGGGCATTTTCAACCATAGCTGCAGTGGAAGGTATCAACAAAATCAAAACAGGGGAGCTAATCAGTTTATCTGAGCAAGAGCTGATTGATTGCAACAAGGCTAACAGTGGTTGTAATGGAGGATTAATGGAACAAGCATTCGAGTTCATTAAGAAAGAAAACGGAGTAACAACTGAGAATAACTACCCTTACAGAGCCAAAGATGAGACCTGTGAATCCTACAAGGTATATATAATTTAGGTGATGTTTGAGAATTAGTAAATTTAAGTAATTTTTGTTTTGAACCATTTTAATTTTACTGATTTGAGCACATTTTAATCAGTTCACAAACATCGCCTTAATTATGTGTTTGGATCTCTAAATGTCATGTCATCTATAGTGCTTACATGGCGCTCATTAATCGGGGGTTTAGTCTCTCAATTGATGGACACCAGCCGAACTCATTATATATAAACTTAAACATGAACTTATGCTTATGGGGGCTTGTAATGATTTTGCAGATGAATGCTCCTGTGGTGATAATCGATGGGTACGAAATGGTGCCGGAAAATGATGAAAAAGCGTTGATGAAAGCTGTTGCAAATCAACCTGTGTCAGTTGGTATAGATGCTGGTGGCAAGGATTTTCAGTTCTACTCTGAGGTAGTCTATAAGTTAATTTGCTGCTGAAGTAGACCTAAGAAAAAAGAAAAGAACTTTATAAAAAAATTTAACTTACTCAAACTCTTCATTTTACTCTGTTGCATCCATATCAGACACGACACTTTAAATCAAATACAGATTTAACTTTAGACACTCCAAATCAATGAAAAACTTATAAAAAGTTGTCAAGTCTGACGTTCGAATATATACCCGTATCAAATTCTAGTAGGCAGTACATAAGGCTGGATAACATGACTTAAAAAATATCCACCAAAGCATTAAGATATATAACTTTTAAATTTACTATATATAATTCCAAATCACCATTGCTTTTTTTTATGTTATACAACAAATTAAATGCTATTAATGTGCAGGGGGTGTTCACTGGAGACTGTGGTACAGAGCTAAATCATGGGGTAGCAGTTGTGGGATATGGAACAACCATGGATGACACTAAGTACTGGATAGTGAGAAACTCATGGGGACCTGAATGGGGAGAAAAGGGTTACATAAGAATGCAACGCGGCGTCGACAAAGAAGGCGGTATGTGTGGTATAGCTATGGATGCTTCCTACCCTATCAAATTGCATTCAGACAACAAAAAGAGGCAGCACTACTCTCCCAGGGATGAACTCTAGTTCAATAGATTATATGTTTGGTATAGCTAGATTTGTTGCTGTGTTTATGTAATGGTTTTGATGAAAATAAAGCCTGTTTAATGCTTGAAAATGGAATAATGAGATTGAAAATTTATGAGCTCAAGAACCCAGTTACCTATAAGAAGCTTGATTTTGTATTTAAGTGAGAACTGTTGCAAGCAGTCATAACTATTTAATATCAATCGAGAAAGCCTATTAATAAATAGTAATTATTTAAAAAAATTAAATACCAAAGTTAAACTCCCATATAATCGGGTTCGTGGGATTATCATTCTCCGAGCTTCTAAAAGCATCATTAAGCTAAATTGCAAGTAAAACGGTTTAAAGCTAATTTTAAGTTGATACTTTTAAAATTTATAAAAAAAAAAGTTAAATTAAATCAAATCAAATTTCATTAAATTTTATTAAATAATAAATATTAAAATATTAACTAATAAATAATTTAATTTGATTTAATAATTTTTTATTAATTTAAAAAAAATATCAATTTAAAATTAACTTTAAAATCAGTAAAACAAACTAAAAGATTAGATAAAGGGAAAACTTTTTACTCACAATATTTTTTCAGAAAAGAAAAACTTGAGACAGCCCAAAAGAAAACAAGCAGCCGTACAGATGGTTTTTCCAATGTTCTCACTTATCCAAGTATGCAATCCATAATTTAATTAACCTTTTTTATTGGGGTTTCAAAACCAAATTATGGTAAATTATAAGATGAGTCCAAGTGGCCAACCGTGTGGCCTTGATTACCTCAAAACCACACTCAGCCCATGCACGCATGCCACAGTTTCCTTCACCACATCGCCGTATCTTTGACCACTTAGGGGTTTTTCCTTGCTTCCGGTCAAACGTAATTGCTCACAAAATTACAGCTATTACGGTTTGTTTGGATTCTGAGAAACGAAGAAAAAAGAAAAGTGTATCACATTTATTATTCTTTTTACTGTATTTATCAGTATATTTTAATTTTTATACTAATAAAAAAATAGTTAACAAAATAATTAATTAAGCTTACATTCACCGCGACATAAAAATACTTTTTTACTTTTTTTACTTTTAAACGTTTAATTATTGATTGCTTTTTGTTGTGTATTTGTTCATTTTATTTTTTTTTGAATCAGGTGCTGCTCATTAATTAAACAATAGATTTATACTCACAATATAATTTAATTCATTAATTATTTAAAGCTCTATTTTTACTCAGAATTCAAAACATAACGTGTAAAACCTTAATTTTACATTTAATTTAAAATTTTATTAATAATGTGAATTGTAATTATACGTTATGAATAAAATTATTTAAAATTTTCAATGAATTTTTTACCTAACGTAAAAAGAAATTTACACCCTGACATGAGAAGAGAAGATTAAAAGTGGCAGGCATCAGGTGACCCACGTGGCAAAACCCCAACACATCAGAGAAAAGGGCAAAAGAAAGACGGCACAGAGTATTGACAGAAAGGTTGGGTGTTTGCTACAGAATGGAGTAGCATCAAATGGACAGAGAACAGTGACATGAAAGACTGTATATACTGTTGAGAGAAAGTAGTGGAGGAGGGTGATGGTCAAGGGATCAACTTAAGGCTGCATACATTATTGGTCACTCCTTGGCCAGGCCGTTCTCTCTGTATCCAAGGACATGGTCACATGGAAAAAATATCAAAAAGACTAAAATGGCCAATGACGTGGATGTGAGAGAGAAAGTTGAAACTTTAATAGGGTGGGCCTCTGGATAGGTTGGGTCAGCATCCTTCCAAATGTGGGTACGGACCAAGGTCAAAGCTCCACAGCCACAAGTCCTGCCACATCGGATTTGAGTCTTACCTACGTGGCATGCTCACTCATGAACAATTCACGTGATCTCTCTCTCTCTCTTTGTGGTTACTACAATCGACGTAGATAACCGAGCCAGTCTTCATGGTGTCTTTTTCACCGTGAGCGGCGATCTCACGAACTGACCTGAGCTAAATATACTCACCTAAGCAGAAAATCGATACTTAAACATCTCAAAAGATGCAGAGTAATTTCACCATCAAGGAAAAAAAAATTATAACCTTCGGTCATATTTTTAATGATAAATAGATAATTTTTTCTCATAAGGTTTCATTATTTTTTTCCAAATTTTTATTTTTATATAAATAACTTATTATTTTATGTACACTATTCGTTATACTCTTTTTCAAATATTTTTTTTCTCAAATCGATTGTTGATTAAGCATCGAAAGTTGCTTCCCGAAGATAAACTTTGAGTAACTTTCTTTTTAAATCCCTCAGACTTAATTGAATTTGATTGAACCTCGAACCCAAATTGGACAAGTCTGACTCGATTTTACCCGAATTAACGCATTTGGACGTAAGTTATTTTCAACATCAACACTTATACGAAATTAAGAAAATTCACCAATAATTATGTATTTAATTTTTTAATGTATTTAAATATAATGTATGCTCCATAATGTATCACGTCTCAAATAACATATCTCTTTAATTAAAAGTTGAATTAAACCACATCATCATGATTCTCATTAAAATAAAGTCTATTTGATTTAAATACATGCTTATTGTGAAATAAGATTAGAATTATAGTGAGATAAGATTAAATAAATTAAAATAATATTATCTTATTTCTACATTTGATTTACAAATTTTAAAATTAAAAATAAAATGAGATAACAAATATAAATAACAAAATACCTTTGTACTTGGGTGAGAGTAATTTCCTTGAACATTTTCATCTCTACTTTTATTCCTCAAATCCTATATATATATATATATATATATATATATATATATATATATATATATATATATATATATCTCTTCAAATCTCCATAATGTTCCACTTTCTTTTTATCCTTCCTCCTTTTTTTTCAACTCCTTTTTTACGTTTTCTTTTATTCCCAGATCAACCAAAAAATGAAGAAAAAAACACAAAACTCATCCCTAATATTCTTTTTCTTATTACAAATCTAGACAAGCAAAAAAAATAAAAGCAAACCCAGAAGAAGCCAGCTCTACGACGCTAGTACAACATTGTTGCAGCGCTGGTTCGATTGTAAACCCAGAAGAAGCTGGCTCTGCAAGAGGCCACATCGCCTCGTGCAAATCTGTAGACATAGAGGAAGAAGAAAATGGGGAAAGTAGAAGGAGAAAAGAGAAAGAGAAAGGGAGAAGAAGAAGAGTAGGAGGGAAAAAGAAGGTGGAGATATGGGTCTGCAAGATACGGTAAAATTGGAAAAAGAAATAAATTATTGTTCATAAATCTGAGATTGTTTGTCCCAGGGATGGTGTGGGACGATATTTACGGGATATGATTAATTTTGTTTCATCCTAATCTCATTAAATCTCTCAAACAAATCATAAAATTAACAATTCACATAAAATTATATTAATTTATCTCATTTTATCTCTCAGACCAAACGTAAAACCATAACGCAAACATATCAATAAATTTAATTTTTAAATAATGCGAAACTCACCATGAAAATCACTATTCACCAACTACAAATTATCCAAATCTGAAAACGAACAATGTTTTTTTGTTCATTCAAGCAAATGTACCCAATTACGATTCTTTTTATAAGGCCTGACAGATAGTTTATTTCTGGTGTGTGCCCCGAAATTCCCATGTAAGTGAACTGGTTATAAATTATTGACACCTACAACTATTTACAGCTATCAAAAAGTTATGGCGACCTAATTTTTGTTCAAGTCGCCAAAGATTTTTGTTATGGTGCACCGTAGCCCAACAAGCTATAGCTAAAATTTGGAGCTGAAGTGCAGCAATAAAGCAAAAAGGTTAATGAGCCAAAAATGACAGCAACAGGTTAATACCAAGTTCCAACAACAGAAAATAGTGATCAACAGCCTATCTGACAGGCCACCATTGACCAACGCTATAAGGATGGCTTCCTTTACCCATTCGTCTCTCATACGAAACACAAATAAAAACACACAAACCACAGGGAAAAAGAGTGATGCAGCATCCAGGCTTTCCATTTATATCTTAACTAAAAAGAATCAATTAACCCCATCTTCAAAAAAGTTTCATATTCATTTCATTTTATGTTTTACTACTACCACTACATTTTCCATTTCTTTTGCAAAGCCTTCTTTTTTCTTTTCCTTTTTTGGGTTATACAAGAGACCAGAAACTTAAAACATTAGTTCTTAAAACCAGGAACAACAAAAAATAAAAAAAATTCACGGCACATTTCCTTTTCAGCTACGGTACAGGAGAGAGTAAAAGGTGGTGGTAATGGTCAGCTGGGCTAATCTCACTGTGTGTGTGAGAGCTCGAGAGACAAAGATAGAGCGAGAGACTTAGGGCGTAGTGAGTGGGGCAGGCAGCAGCTACATACGATGGGGTGGGCTCGTTACTCAACAAACCACCCATTGTGTGGCTGCCACCTATTTCTGCATCACTCTCTCCTTGGTTGCACCAAAATATTATATTTATGGTTTTATAGCCCCACAGCCCCTCACAGTGATCCATTAATCAAGTCGTCACCACCAATTTCGCCGCCGTTTAGACTGGTCTTACTACTACTAATGCGGCTGCAGCTACCGCCAATTAACCCATCTTCATTGTCGTCTTTATCAGATTCACAGCTCACAGTACTATAATCATTGCCATTACCTAACAGATCACCGTCCGTCTCATCATCACCATCAACAACATGATCACGATCATCTATGGGATTGGGGAGACCGTTCTTGATGATGGGCTGGAGCTTGTGGCCAACAATTGCGAGTGGATCAGTCAGTTGCCTCCCATCTCTAGGTGGTGAAAACACCACTGGCAGGTAGTGATCCGTTTCACATGGGAACTTTGAGCTCTTGAAGTGTTCCTTCAATGCTTCCAATCCCTTTTTAATTAAATGAATAATTTAAAACATAATTAACGCTACTAATCTTAATTCCATGAAACAAGAAATATAAACATATATGATTAAATTAGTACCTGAACTCTTGCATAAGTGACTTCACAGATTTTCCTTGAATTGAAGACCTCCCAATGTTGAAGATGGAAAGCCTTGTAGAGCCTCAATGTTGCCTGTTGGGATGTCATGTTCACAAACCCATATCCCACATTGCATTTGTTGCTGCTAATTATCACAAGCATGAATACGAATTATCAAAATACATTCACCGATGAATTTTTCTTTACTTTAAAAAAGCTGTTAAAAACGGTTTTTTTAATGATAGGATATTTTAACCGGATCAGAGCAAGGACATTACTCCCATTTGGTTATAAATGCAACCACTGAGCTAAGCTAAATACAACAAAAAGCTTTAAACTCGAAATTTATTTTCTTTTGTTTGATTTATGGACTCTAAAATTGCAAATGGTGCAAAATAAGCATAAAAGGGTAGTGCATGCAAGAAAGAGAATCACTTGAAATCAATGGGGAGGTATACGAAATCGTAGGAGGATAAGGGCTGATCACCAACGCCTTGGGCAGCAATCTGTTCGTTGCAGTGAATGCAGTGGTTGTCAAGCATATTCAATAACAGCTTCTGACTGCAAAATGTCAAAATATGAAACACAGTAAATACCCATAAAATTACAAAAAACCTAACAATAAAAAAAGAAATTACTAGCTATTATGCAAATCACATACACGATTTCTTCTAGTAAAAATTTAATGAAGTGAATATTAATTCTATTGAATTTAACCAAGGAAAGAAAGGTTAGGAGAATAATAGTAATAAAAAGCAATACGAGCAACCTATACTTATTGGGTATGTTTTTTATCATGACAGTAGTGCGAGAATCTCTACAATTTGATTCCACCATTGCATCTTCATTTATAAGGAAACGAGTATCGAACTTCTTTAGCTGTTTACTCTTCCATGGCCTAATATCACTACTCCTATGGTGTTGCTGCTTAGAGGACTGATTGTTTTGGTTCTTCTTCTTTGCAGCTCCATTTGTAGCCTTCTCTTCATGAATTACACCACCATTCAGTGACAAAGAACCCATTGACGCTTCAATTGAGCCCTTGTTGCTACTTCCAATCCCATTAGGGTTTCCCTTGTTAGAATTCGAAGAAAACTTCTTCGAAAATGATTGACTATGAGAGAGACATGAACGAGGAGGTTGACAACTAGGGCGACTACAGAACTTTCGGGGCAGTGGAGGAGGTGGAGGCGGCGGTGGTGGGTATCTTGAATTTATTGTCCGGTGAGGGGAGTTGATGAGTATATTGCTGCTTGTGAAAGTAGATGGGGAAGTGGCGATAGAGATTCTGTTGTTAGCATTGAAGAACTTCTTGCCAAGGCCACCTGGGCGACTGAATTCAACAACTATCTTGTTGCCATGAATTTCTTTTCCACTCATTTCTCTAAGAGCTTTTGCTGCATCTCTGATATCATAGAACTCCACGAACTTTTGGTGCTTTTTGTATGGTGTCTCCCTCAATTCCTTCACAGGACCTGAAAGCATGAACAATTCATCATAAACCAGAAAGGAAAACAAGAAAAAAGAGAGCAAACATAATCAAATCAGGATCAAAAAAGGGGATTTTATATATTGCAGTGCAAAGTAAAAACATGGGAGAACAGAGAAAGAGACCCATCAGAGATTTAACAAAAACGCCTAACCAAACAATCCCCACAAAAGTTTCCAAGAAACATATACCCAAAAGAAAAGAACAAAAAAAAACAAAACACCACATGTAACGATCAAAAACTTTCAGATCTCAAAAAAAAAAAAAAAAACCACTAAACCCCCATAAAACCCACTATGAAAACGTTTATTAACATACCATAAGCTTCAAAAATTTCCTTGAGAGTACTAGATGAGACCCCAGGGTCTAAATTGAAGACCACAAGGCTCCCTTGATTGTTCCCATCAGGGACTGCATTGCTTGCCGGAATGATGAACTGGGCCCACACCGCACGGCCGGCGACGAGTCCACGCGCCTGATGGAGCGGTGTTTCGCACGCGTTGATCAATTCCGCTTCACCAGTAGCACCACAATTCTGCGACAAAGAGGTCAAGTGGTTGGAAGGGTTCCTCAACCTGGTCTGCTGCTGCATGTGCTGCTCCCTTATCTCCTTCAACGCCCTCTCCGCGTGACGCAGGTCGTAGAAATGGACGGTCGCGATCCCATCACAGACCCTCTCCATCTGGACCCCTCTCACCTCCCCATACACCTCCAATTCCATCCTCAACCTCGACTCCCTGACGTCAACCGGCACCGGGCTCAGCACCAGCGCCCGAGTCGGCGCCGCCGACGGAGGAGGGAGATGTGGAGCGCTGACGTACCCAACCGGCGCAACCGGCGGCTGAGCAGGGTACTGGTAAAGAGTGTAACAACCCACAGCCAGCTCGCTAAACGGCAACACTTGCAGGTCGTTTTGTGGGTAAGTTGGAAGAGGAGGGAGGGGAAGAGTGGCATACGTGTAGTAAACTTGAGGTGGTGTAAATATGGGAATTTGGGTCGGGTTGTTAATAGGGTTTCTTGGTGTGAACTCTTGTGCTCTCGGGTCGAGGTTTCCCGGAAACCGTGAGTTACCGGTTTCTGCCATATGGTGGTATTTTTGCTTGTCAGGAACCACCGGGAAGGGACCGGAAGAAATAATTTCCCGGCGAACGTTAACGGCAAGTGAGGAATTAAAAGCGGGGCCTAGCGTTTTACCGGCGATTTGACAAGTTCTTGCATACCTCTTTATCTTCCCAAGTAAAATAGTATATCGTTTTCGCTGGGTTTTTTCTCTCTCTAAAAGTTCAGTGAAAAAGACAAATGAGTTTCCTTTTTTCTTCACTTTCTTTTGAAGCCAAAGTTGCTAAAAATGTCCTTTGCTACAATACTTGGTATGTAATTACTACAATGCCCTTTCCATCCTTGAAAACTGTACAGTTGGATATGCAGCTCTTTAAAAAAGGTCAGCTCGGTTAGTGGGGCCTTAAGCATGAGAAGGAATTAGGACCGTACACGTGGCTACAGAATGAATTTATTTGGGTGGTGATTTACTGTGTGATTCGCATGGGACAGTACTGTTGAGTGAACGGAGACACAATGCACACAGCCAAATGGGAGGAGAGTAAGAAATGGGTGGTGCATGGTACTTTTCATGTTAGTAGTATTTTGACTACTCAGTATGCTTTATTTGTTGCACCTTTTATTAATTTCTTTTTTTGTCTTGACCCTTCGATAGCCCTTTTGTTGTTTTTATAGTATTTTGGTAATAACATTCAAAATAAATTAACGAGGGTCCATGCAAACGTTATACAAATTTATTTATTGATTTTTTAAAAAATTAAAAATAATTTTTAATTTTTTTATATATTTAGTAAATAATTTTTAAAAATTATTTTTTAAAAATTTCAAATTGATATTTTCTGACATAATTTTCAAAAAATAACTTTAAATTTAGTATTTACTTTTCTGTTTCATTCTTCATATATGGCATATAAAAATATTAAAATTTTAAAAATAAAATAATATATATTTTAAATTTAAACTTAAAATTAAAAATAATTACAAGATGTATCAAAATAATTTTTTAAAATAAAATTATTCAAACAATTTTTATTATTTTTAATTTTAAAAATAATTTTTAAATTACAGTTATTTAAACATAAATCTTTTTAAAATTTATTTTTTATTTTTGTTTTTTAAAATAATTTTTAAAAAATTAATAATAAAAAATTATTACCAAACATATCCTTAATTTCGTAGGTTGAGTTTAATTACTTGGAGTGAAGAGGTGTTGACAATATTTGGCGGTGGGAGAAGGTGATGGAGTGAATTGATGCAAATGGGTGGTCAGTCGAGTTTCAGTTGTCAATCACAGCCGAAAAGAGAGATCCATTCACTTTAAATGTGCATATCCTGCCTGATATCCACAACACTGTACACATAATTGAATCCTGCAGCAAAATGCCCTTTGTAAAATATTTTCTTTCTATATATTTCGCTTGCTCTCATTTGCCATTTGGCAGTTTTCTTTTACATGCAAATTAATTATAAACGCATGAATGTTTATTGTCTTATTTGATCACCGCCATAAAAGAATGCTAGCTTGATATCCACCCCCGAGGCCACCTTGCACTTTAGAGAATGTTTACTGACTTGTTTGATGCAGTACAGCATATTTCAAGTTGGATATATCAGGATCCGTTTGATCTAGTTTTTACTTTTATTATTGGAACTCAAATTAGTTTGAATAAAAAAAAAATTATCAATATAAAAATTATTTAACATTTGATAAAAAGTATATTAAAAATAATATATAAAATCTTGTGTGTTTGATTAATAAGTTTTAAAAATATTTTTAAATAAAGAACGTCGGTACAAGTTGATAATTTGTAATGACGATTCTGAGAATAATTTTTGGATGAGTCGAATTTAAAACACGCATATATATATAGTGTTAACGTGATCTTCATCCAATAATGTATGCATACTTGCATGTTCTTTTCTCTTATTTCAATTACTCTTTTATTACGAGATTATTTGGATTTAGTTTAAAGTTAAAAATTAAATTATTTATTAATAAAATTTAATTAAATTTTTAAGATTTTTTTTAAAAGATTCAATTTAAAGTTAGCTTTAAACTAAATTCAAACTTATATATATTTATCTTAGTAATAATAAATTTTCAGATTATTTGAATTCATATTTTTTTAAAATAAAAACAAACATTATCATTTTAATTTTTAAAATAGAAAAATTTGCCTTTCATTTTTTATTTTATTATAGTTTTTTATATTCATTTATTTGATATGTTAAGCTATTTAATTTTATAAAAAAACATATCAATAAACTTTTTATTTTCATTTATTTGAGGATTTGATAGGCAATGATATCATAATTTTTTTTTAAATATAAAATATATGAAGTAAATTTTGTTATATACCATATAATATAATATAAATCTATTTAAAATATACTTTTAACAAATTTTAAAAAGGAACGAAGATAATTTTTTTTTTTAAAAAAGACCCTAAAAATTCTTATTAAATATGTTATATCCTTAGTACTTTTATTTTTAAAAAGTAACATTTATGATACCGGATGATACTTTGGTCGCCAAGAAAAATAATATCCAGTTAAAATTTTGATTCTTCAAAGAAATTCATTTTGTAGTTACTAGATAGTAAAAATTAATGTTTTGAGGTAAATCTTGAGTTTTTAAAAAGTTTAGTACATTAATATTATTTTAATATATTTAGAAGTGGACTAGTAGTTCGATGCAATTTATTATTTTTTATATTAAAATAGTAAAATGAATAAAATAGAAAAAAAATATTCATAAAATTTATTTTTTATTATTTGATAAAAAAATTGAAGTTTTATTTGCTTTGTTTGAGAGTTTCAAAAACTGTGAAAATAATATAATTTAACAAAATCAAGTTTTTCTTTTCTCTTCTCTTTCATTTCCTGCTAGATTCCCCCGTTCCTTTTCCGTTGATCCAAAAATATCCTAATTATGCCACTTTTCTATTGTGCCATTAGAACGTACTAGTACACTGCATTAGAGTTTGTTTTCTGATTCGCCTTTTTTTAATTCCATCAAATCATCACTTTTAGCTTTGTTCACGATCGGCAGCAGAGTAAGCAGTCTCAACATACGACGGAAATAAATTTTTATACCAAAATCAAAATTAAAAATTATTTCATATTTTAAACAAATATTTATAAAAAAAATTGAACCCAAATATTTTTAATTAACAAACATGTATAAAAAGTTTTAAACTCAAATATTTCTAACAAAATGAATGAATTTTTATAAATGAAGCTCATGTTTGTTGGCTAATATTTTTATTTAGGACAGTAATTAGTTTTTTTTAATGGATTTTAATATTTTATTCATAAGGTTAAAATATTTAATTTTAATATGCACCCTACTAGCTTGTCTTGCTGTGCTCCCCATTTCCTACACAGGAATTCATGGGCAATATAGCCTCTCTGTCTCTAGTAACATAACCTCTTTTTTGGACCATGAAAGTAAGCGAAAGGGATGTTTCTCTCTTCCACCCAACTTTTTTCTTTAAGGAGATGACCATGTTTGGTTCCAAGCACATACCAAACATTCTATTTGTTGTCACTTTAGAGTTTAGTCGACCCTAGCCCTTTTTCAAAAGATGTTCTTCACAACTGAACAACCAAAAAAAAAAAAAATTAAAGAGCTGGATTCCAGCTTTTCAAAACTGAAATTTTAGATGAATTTTAAAATAGTTTTGTCAAATGGTGCAGTTCACACAATTTGTTCTTTCTAATAAAACAAGAGTCAAGCAATTCTCATATTTTTTTCTAGTGATTTCCTTTCATCGAAGCGAAAATAATTCGGATTTCTTATAGACAGTGAAAAGCGCAACCATTGAATTTAGCTTACAATAACTTTTTTTTATACTTCTTAATTAATTAGAGGATGTTTTTTTTTTTTGGTTAGGATTTAGTTTACACATTAGCAGAAAATAAAATCATGCAATTACAAATAAAAAAATTAAATAAACATGAACATAAAATTTATGTGATTCGGTCTTAACAGATCTACATTCACAATAATCAATTCCGCTAATAAATCAATCACATTACAAATTTTTTGATAGTAGAAAGATTGTAAAATCTTCACAACTCTCGCTATTCCAAAACTCCATTACATTCTTTCAAATAACCTAACATTTGCTTATCTTATTGCTACAAGACTTAAGATAGTTAGAAATAAAAAACTCTTAAAATTTTATTTATAATAACTAAAACTCACGTCTTTTTGACATATAGATGATGTGGGATTAGAATTACGTACAATAACATTTATCTCTAATATGAGATTTGAGAAATATCTCAACAAATTCTTCAAATCCACAGACACTTCGACCATTTGAGCGAACCTCACAAATTATTTGGTCTTTATGCGAAAAAATAAGATTACATAATAATTACTGATATATCATTTAAAATGTTTATTTTATTAAACAATAAATACAAATAAATTGATAAAATGTAAATTTTATATTATTTGATCATTTTAATTTTTCATTATAATCCATCGGATTAAAAATGACTGTTGTTTCTAAGCAATTACAAGCTTGATTGAAACCGAATGAGTGATTGAAACGAAAACTCATAGAATAAGAATATATATATATATATATATATATATATATATATATAGAGAGAGAGAGAGAGAGAGAGAGAGAGAGAGAGAGAGAAAGAGAGAGAGAACATCCCCTAGAGACAGTATGGAACCAGCATAACTAGAATTTGATTGGCTAAGGTTTTTGAATGATACTATACTACTATATGGGATTTGATCATTCGGTTGCCTGTTGAAGAATATTTGGGTAGGACAAGGGGACCATTGAACCGTCCTCTTTTTGCTCCCCCCTTGGTACCAGGAATGCTACCCACCTCCCTGTTAGCGGATTCAGCCCTTAAAAAGTTTGTGTACTGCATATACCCACCATTTTGTTACTGTTGTTGCTGTTAGTATCAGTGCTCCACTATATTAATTATCTAAAATGATTTGTATTTTTTTTATTTACAATGATAAATTAATCTATCTTAAATCTCATCTATCAACATAAAATTAATAATTTTTTTTATTTATAAAAGAATTATTGATCCGAAGAATAAAAGTTAAGATTTCATAACCATTGAATTAAAGACTACTGATTAAAATTACCATTTTATTGAAATAATACTATACAAGTAGTTAAAGGCGAAAAAATTAACTTGAAGATGATTTTAATCAGTTCTCAACCAACATCAATATAAGTTCACAATACTTTTTTTGATACATTGATAAAAGACATGGACCTAAATTTTCTACATCGAGAACTTGAAATTGACCACTAGAGCAAATAATCGTTATTTAAGCTCATAAAACTATCATATTATTAATCTAAATGAAAAACAATTAATAAAATAAATAAATAAGTGACGTATTGATGAAAAACAAATTTGAAACTTTATAGTCTTAAAACCTCAATCTTAATATTTTATCATTAAAAACCTCATTGTCAAAAACCTCCTTTTTTTTCACGGCTGAAAATAATTTTGTCATTCAAATTATTTTTTTTTTCTTGTCCAATATTAACAAGCATTACCATGGCAATATCACCGTTAATATATAATTCATTAAAACAATTTATCATAAAAATTGTTATATTTGATAACAATTTAAATTAAATTTAATAATAATTTATTTAAACTTGATGGAATTTGAACAGATTTAATTCAAATTATTGTTAAATGTGAAAATTCGCAATTTTATAATGACTTGTAATGAGATAAATCACCATAGGATTGGCCGTCAATATAGTACTCTATACAGGACTAGTAGTTCTATTAATCAAACCTTGGGACCCGTGGTCGCAATGCGGACCGTGTCCGTGTCTCACCGTGGCGAATCGATTTGCGGTTGCACATGCGTCCAAACAAGGATTCTTGTAAGCATTTTGTTGGTAGCTTTCAGGCCATTTTTAAGTAAATTTATCAGTCAACACTACCATCAAGAATGTTCAAATGATAAAATTATATACGACCAAGCAGCCCAATCTAGAAATAAAATTTTACTTCTCTAATTCCCAGATTTAGACACTTTCTCAAACGCACATGCGCACACAAATAAATCACACTTTCAAGTCGTTTGGTATACTCAATTAAAAAAAAAGATAAATTTTGATAATTTAATTCAATCTTATGTTTGTTAAAAATGATCATATGTCATTCTCTTCTTAATCTCATCTTTCTCTTATTTACAAAATGGGCACATAGCAGCTGAAATCAGTATATGAATGACTTCATTACAGCATTTCTGGCCTTCATGGAGATGTTGTATTTAAGTAGAGGTGGAAACTGACAGGTTGGACCGGGTGACAAATCAATAGACATGGGTTAGAAATACATATTTCATAACAGATCTATTATTTTATACCTGTGCCCGACTATGTGATAATGAAACCAAAGTTTGTGCATCATAATAGACCACACAGTAGCACTTTCAGCTTCTCTACACAAGTCCCCATAGACATGTGATAATGGCCCAAAAGACGGCCCAAAAGACCTATAGGCACCGCATGCCGCACTAATAAATTAAATGCCGCCTAAGAAAATGTCTATTTGAAATATGACCAAAGCTGTGGTAAGGCATCCGCTAAACGGGTAGAGCCGTTAAGAGCTGATCAGTTTTTATTATCACGGGCCGAATCAGGTACAGGCCAATTTTAACGGGTCTACAAATTTAAGCCCATACCCACATTTTAGTGGGTATGAATAAATAATCCCACCTCTATATTTGAGGCCTCCAGCCTTCCATAGCGTAGGCTTAAGTTTTTGCTATGCTGGTCTCAGCCTTATATAAGTGACTTCATTACAGCATCAAGCTCTAATATCCTCATTCACACATTATGGCTTCTCCGCCTCCAATTTGGTAAAACATTCGCTCACACTACTCAAATTTGAGATCTTTATGACTCAAAGCTTCAGCCTTAACCATTGAGCCAAGCCTTTTGACTAGAAATTGTTAAAATCTATCAGCAATTCGCAGAAATGTATGATGAAATTATGGCATTATTGCCTGCTGTCTGCAGCTCTCAAAATCCATTGCATTTAATCAGTCAAGCATTTCATGGGGTTAGAAAGAATATTATACAGTATAAGGATACTTGCTACTTACCCTCTCAAAATTAAACCTGTTGGACATTATGTTTTCCAGAAATATATTGCTACTAAAACCTTCAGGCTGTTTTAATCTCCTTTAATTGCATACACAAATTCAGGACTAACAAACATAGTTAACATTCATAAAAAGTAAATTATAATAAGACATAATACAGAATTGTGAAGAATTAGGGAGTAGCCATATTGAAACTAGAATCCATATTCATACACTACAGGCGGACAAAGATACAAATGAAGGAAAGCTTACATGGAGAAAAAATGTGGTAGAGTTTGTTACGTACAAATTAACTATCAGATACTTCAGAACAAGATATGCTATCTTTCAATGCATGAAAGTGAGATTTGTACCTTTGTACTAACCCAAACATACCAAGTGTGCCTCCAGTGTGAAGCATCACTACATTTGCATCTCCTTTTGCTTCCTTGTGACTACGGAGAGTTTCCATTTCCCATGCAGCTAAAGTATAAACTGGATCCACTAGAATACCCATTTGCTGTGCAATTTGTAGGCATGCCTCTATTTCTCCTTCCAATACCTTGCCAAATCTAGGAGATAGAGAGAGATCAACATGCTAACCCAAACAAATGCAACTGAAACTAAATATCCATAAGAAAATACATAATGATATAGATCTCTAATGTTCTAACACTTAAAATGAAGTCTTCCTCATCAGATGTTTTAATCTCCTTTTCAAAGGCGTGTTGAAACCTAGGTTTTTTTTCCTCTTCCCTTTTTCCTAACTAGTAATGATCCACAAGACTATAAATACACCACTGACTCTGGCTTACATTTCCAGGCGGAATATTTGCCCTTAAAATATATGATGGTTATATTGCCAAATTATAAACGATTCAGATATTAAGAAGCTTGAAGTAGACCACACGGCATCTTCCAACTAGAATAATTGCAAGGTCTTTGGAGTTTAGATTAATATATAAAGAGCACTTAAAATGAAAACTTGGGCCCCTCTCTTTTGACACATGATGTCAAAACAACAACCACCCTAAATGCATGTTTTTATTTTATTTTATGTGTAACAGTTGTAACATATTTCAGCACTTTCTCGGAGTGTCCCCATGCTTCGCATTATTACCTCAAGACTCCAAACTTCAAATCATATAAAACTAATGCTTCTCTCAGAAAAATCATACGAAATCCAACTCAATTTCCTTGTCAAGAAAGAAAACTTCACATCAAAAGTTTTAGTTGTTATGTTTTGCACTTCATGGAAAGAAATCTGAACTAAAATATCTGTTAACCTCCATTGATTTGCACACAAAGTTAAGGGTGATGAAAATATAGAAATATAAATTTAAAAATTACCATCATAATGCAAGAAGAAGAAATTACGTACTTTCTTGGGTGCAGTTACCCAGTTTAAAATATCACTATCTACTTCATTTAGCATATGGTTAGAAGCGGAGAACCAAATTGCCTCTTAAAATCAGCAATCAAGCGTTTTTCCTGTTGTCTGTACCCATCAATCGTATCAGCCACCATGATTGCAGTTACCTCCCTCGGGAGCCTGAGCAAAAACAATATCACTGGTGATTGTGCTGCCATAGCCTTGATAAATAATTCCATAAGAAATTCAACTAGAAGGATATGTAATACGCAGTTGAACACACCCTTAACACACAGCTCCAAGTCCTAAACCAACAGCTGTCATTCCAGTACCAGCATCTACAACAAATTTGAAGGCTCTCTTTCTTCCAAGTAAATGATCCTGGGATAAGTACTGCACCAGGCGAAAGCCACCTATGACAGAGAAAGCATACTCTGAGTAAAGCTATTCTAGCATTGATGCCAGAATGAACCTAAAACCAAAAAATCAATAAACAAATAATAATATTAAGACTGTAAACAATTTACTCTTATTTGCACAGTGCATAAGACCGAGCCATTGCAAACAAACAAAAAAAACAACTAGAAAATCAAGACTCTATTCCCACTATTACTGCATAATAGCACATAGGATGGAGTAACACTGAGTCCTCAAAAGCTTATGCTCATATGAAGACACTGCCTAGCCTTGGCTGAAAAGCCTCCGTGCTTTGTCAAGCTGGTCTAGGTCCAAAATGCTGAGACAGTAACATCTAGCCAAAAAGAATCCTCTTAAAACAAAAGTGTGATTCTCCAGTTACCTAGTAATACTACAGCATCCCCTGCACCTTCATTAACAATGACAACCTTTCTTGACCAGTTCTCAGAACTCGTATAAGCATCATTTTGCACAAAGCTTGAAGTCTCAGACCATTTGAATTGTGAAAGATGCCTCAACAATGTCATTGCACCATAAAACATGACCATCATCACCAGCAAACAGACTAGCATGAATCTTTAGCATTTTTTCTCTGCGGGTATAAAGTGATCTTGGAACATATGTGACATTCCCATACACGGTTGAAACCAGGTTATAGCCTGTCAGAATTTCAGGCTGCTCCCCACGTAGTAGCAAGTGTGACTTCAGTCCTCGCTCTGCACATGAAACAGCAGGGAAATATAACAGTGACTGATTTCAATCAAGGCCTAGTATGGCTGGTTTTACCAAAATATTTGAAGAATTAACTAGTGCAAAAAACTGAGGAAAACTGATGCAGGAGGATCCGAGTCAGATGATGCTGAGCTGTCAGATGGCAAGTGGGCTACCTAAGCCGGTTTACATCGTTTGGCAGGCCACAGGCTCGGATTGGACCCTAAAGACCCTAATCTGATTGGAAACGAGCTTTTGGAAAAAACTTAGTATTTTGTACTAAGTATCGTCGTTTTTAAGCCAAAAAACGACGTTTAGACCTTCAAATTGGCAGTTTTCAGTTTTTAGAAAACTTTTTATTTTATTTAATTTAAATTCGGCCTTAATTTAATTTTCCTATTTTAGCTTCGACCTTATAAATAAGGTATTAGGGTTTCGTAATCATTATTATTGTATTTTTGGCATAAATTAAAATAAAGCATCAGAGTAGTTTCTCTGTATTGTTTTAAGGTTTTTCTTGCGTTACTCCCTGTGGACTATCTGTTCGATTAACCCGCAGAATAATCGCTATTCTACCCGGCGTCAGTTGGTATCAAAGCTTCAGCATCTTCCTGGGGTGAGATTTCATCGGTTTCCATGGCTGGTGATCGTGGTCGTGGTCGTCACGGGCAGGTTCCGAACGAAGAAGCCCCACACCGTAATCGTAACGTTCAGGATGTGATGATTGAGGATTTACAGAGGCAGGTTGCAAAGTTAACCCAGCGTGCAGAATTTCGGTGATCGTGAGATGAAAGATCATGATTCCGATTCCAGTTTCGAAAACCCGTATCACAATTCTGCTCGATTAAGGGAACACCGTGGTCGGGAGGATTGTTATGGAGATCTCAGTTTCAGAGTGGATTTGCCGCTGTTAGCAAAGTTTTCTGACCTGATACCAGAGGATTTTCCTCCTGAGTTGCCGCCTGAGGTCTTTAATGTGAAACACTTGAGTCCTTGTTTTGGGGATTCCGATGTGGCTATTGTGAACTCGAGGACAAGTTCTTTCCAACCGGGGCGACTGATGCAGGAAGATCCGAGTCAGATGATGCTGAGCTGTCGGATGGCAAGTGGGCTACCTAAGCCGGTTTACATCGTTTAGCAGGCCACTGGCTCGGATTGGACCCTAAAGACCCTAATCTGATTGGAAACGAGCTTTTGGAAAAAAACTTGGTATTTTGTACTAAACATTTTAGACCTTCAAATTGGCAGTTTTCAGTTTTTAGGAAACTTTTTATTTTATTTAATTTAAATTCGGCCTTAATTTAATATTCTTATTTTAGCTTCGACCTTATAAATAAGGTCTCAGGGTTTCGTAATCATTATTATTGTATTTTTGGCATAAATTAAAATAAAACATCAGAGTAGTTTCTTTGTATTGTTTTAAGGTTTTTCTTGTGTTACTCCCTGTGAACTATCTGTTCGACTAACCTGCAGAATAATCACTATTCTGCCCGGCGTCAAAAACTTCTAGATGCAACTGAAGTGAGAAATCACTTGCCAACAGCTGCTGCATTGGCACTTTGACAACCGCCATATATAACCTAGAAAAGGCCTCAGCTGAATGTCTTTTTTTTTATAAGTACCTTAGCTGAATCTTATTTAATCTTCAAAGTCCCTAGAACAGAAAAGGGCTTTCCTTGATAACAAATATACACAAATATAATCGCCGAAGAAGGCCTGGGCTGAGATCCTTAATATGGTTGGATCCAGCAAGGAGGTTTCCTATGCCAATAATGAAGATAAACAGAACATGAAGTCATATGCTCTTAGATTCTACTGTGGCTGACAAGTCAGTGACATTCACCCTCAAAAAATCCACCAAAGGAATTCACTGAAACTGAACATAATTAGATGCCCATAACCATCTGCTCATGAGGATCCACCAAACTACAATGTATGTCTGTTCTTAGTCTCTTTATATCGCTGTAGAAAATTGCACTATTTAACAAATTGTCATTTGTTAATCTATAGTTCTATGCCCTTAAATGAACAGCTACAATAGTGCAACACTATTCACATAAACATGCACATTGTTGTGTACACAAGTGTGCACTCATACTCACAGAAGCAGTGAGGGGGAGAGGGGGAGAGTTTCCAAGGTCTTGGCAAAGAAAATAACTAATCCGAAAACCAACTAGAGGGCCTATATTGCAGTTAACAAACAGGTACTTCTAACACGTGATTTCAATATTAGATTCAAAAGGAATATAATATCACCACATCAGTCACTGAACGATCTTCAATGAGTGGTAGGAGTGCATCCAATTTTCTTGCTTTATTACCGTTCACCAGCGGATGAAACAAACCATCCCTCAGAATGTAGAAGGACAGGCTTTGATTGTCCTCAATCACATCATCACCAAGGCACGAGTGAGTATCGTTGAAAAGGGAGATATTGCCGAGTTGCCCACCCCTACGGTTCCCTTGCATGACAGAAAGCATTATTTGGTGAACTAGGGTAGCAGGGATGAGTAATGCCCACCTTCTGCCGAGCAATTTCGACATGAACTCTTAGCCACTGAGTTTGACTTTGGAAACACCCTGGCAAGTATACAGAAACAATGATCAACTGAATGTCAGAATCTTGCAAACCCATTATTAATGAGGGGAGAAAGACACTACACATTGACAATATCCATATTATGAATCTCAAAAAGATAATTTCCATATCAATTAACATTTAGAAAAGACAATAATTTCTCCTGACCTAAAATTTAAGTATTATAAGTGCACAAATATACATTTAGAGAAAAACCATCATTAACCCAATGCCCTCTCAGTGAATATGTATACATGGATAAAATATAAAAACTTGATTAAAGAAGGGAAGAAGTGGGGGGATAAAGTGCAATAATCATCAACTATTCAACAACGATCTAAATGACTCCAAGATAAATGAAGGAAAACCAGAAGATACATGTTTGCCTATACGTTCTGAATAAAAATTGTGTTAAATTGAGCTAGTTCTCAAACATTATGTATTACAATCATGATTTAGCGTCAATAATCTGCTAAAACAGCTCATCTCTACCATTTTCTCTTCTCAATGAGCTCAAGTGGATAAAAGAACACCTTGTTTTACAAATAACCCTGCTTGCCAGTTCCCATTCCACCAAACTAGGAGAAAAGAACAATACTTAAATCACAATCTTATAACTATTGAATGGATATCTTAATAGTAATATTTTGTTTTCTAAAACATCATCTACCTTGTAACCAAATGGGTAAAATCAGCCAAATTTATAACAGAAACCCGCGTGAGAGATAGAGAAGCTGAGAGAAGTTAAGGGGATTGCCTGAATGGAACCCGTTTCTCTTCATGGCTGCTACAAAGTCGGTTTTAGTGCGTATTTGTTGGAGTTTCATGGCAGTGGAGTGGCACTTTTGGACCCGGTTTCAGTCCCAGTTATTTCTGCAAATAATTTTCGTGAGGAATGAGATTGTACCTTCTAAGGGATCTTATCGTCTACTTCTCGGCAGAGACTGAATATCTGCCGTCACGCTTCGATGCCGTTCACCAATCGCTAGCTTGCCAGCTCAAGAGCCGAGCTTGGACTCATCAATTGGCTCATTTGCCTCCCCAAAAACCAACCAAAATGGTCAATTTGGAAGCCCATCTACGTCCTTTATTTTTCTTACCACTGGTATATTTTTCTTCATTTTGTCAGCCGTGAATTTCATACAGAAATAATTACACTTTTTTTATGAAAGGATTGAAATAATTATATTTTCATTAATATACTTAAAAAGAGAAATAAAAATCAATTATTGACTTTAATGTTGAATTTGAGATAATATATTATCATATTTGCATTTATTGTAATTTAAAAATATTAATTAAACTTTAAATTATTTTTTAAGAGTGAAAAACGAATCAAATAAAAGAAATTAAATTAAACCAATTTACAAGAGAACGGATCACATTTGACATTATTTTGATTTAGTTTGGTTACAAACTAAATCAAATCATTTCGTAAATACAAAATGGATTGAATCATGTTTATCTTTAATTAAATAATCTACAAAATATTTTTAGTTCGGACGAAAAAAAATATCATTATTGAGAAAATATGCATTAAAAAAGAAAATTACATTTTTTCATGTTTATATATGGATGTATAACACTTAAGTTTTTAAACTGTTAATTTATTATTAAAAAGTACTTACTTTTAATTATCTGTAATGTTATTTTTTTTATTCATTTAAAGTTACTTTTTCACTTTGAAACTATTGAATACTTAAAAGCAAGATTCTAATAAAATCTATAAACTATTTGGATCATCTGATTTTTTTTTGGAGAATTTTTTACTCGCATATTATTTTTTGGGGTTTTAAATTTTTATTAGTGAAAAAAATAAGAAAAACATTTTCAGTATTAAATAAATTCTTATATCATTTTTCACAATAAATCATATTTATTTTTACATTTGTAAAAAAATATAATCAAACTCTTTATATTATTAAAACTTTTAAATAATATTTAAAAATATTACATTATTGAAATATTCATAATTTTTAACGTCAAATTCAAAGTCTAGATATACAAATGCTAAAAGATAATAATAGTGTAAGGACTTCTATTGCAATTATCCCAAATATCAAAGCTGCTCTTAGCAGACAGCCCCATTTAGAACAAATTATCTAGGGTTTTTCTAGGGTTTCTCTTTCTCCGACTCGATCACTACTCATGGCCACTCACGGCCTCTCGCAGGAGCCCCTTTCGGCCTCGGGCCGGAGCTCTGAGAAGCTAAGCCTCCCTTCCCTGCAGTCCAAAATGAAATGCGATCCGGAAGGCTACGAGACAGAGCTCCAGTTGCTCTACAGCCAGTTCAACTCGGCTCTCGATCTCTTCGAGCAGCAAGCCGCCCTCAACTTCTCCTCCGTCAGCGGCGTCGGCGCCGACCCCACCGTCGCCAAGGACCTGGGGGATCGTGCCATGTTCCTCGCCCACGTCACACCGTTCTACCCCAAGCAACTCGCTCGGTTCCCGAGCCAACTCGCCGACTTCCTCCGGAGCTCCGCCCGGACCATGCCCTCGGGACTGCGCTACCACGTCACGCAAGCTCTCATTCTTCTCAGCAATAGAAAGGTACTGCATACGTATAATCGCATAATTTGAGTGGTTTAGGTCTGTTTGGTTTGTGAGGAAATGCAGGAAAATCGTACAAGATAAAATTTTATATTACGGTTTGTGAAATTGTTGAAAGATTTACAGTATTGCTCTGTTTGGTTCCTTGGATAATGCGTGAAAAGAAAATGAATTGATAGTCTTAATTTTAAGGAGCTTATATACAAGTTCAATTTTGGCGAGTTTTGTTGTATTTTTATTAGCTATCAACATCAAACGCGAAAATGTTTCCTTTGATTTTTATCTGCTACCATATGGAGGGTTACTACATTCATTCTTTGTTGAATTTGACATGACTGTTTGTTTGTTTGGTAGATAATTGGTATCCATGAAACTCTCTCGTTGTTCATGGAGATTCAGGCTCTAGATGATAGGAATCTGAGAAAATTGGCATTTTCTCATGTTGTTCATAGCATTCGGCGCATGAATCAGAAGCATAGGAATGAGGCTAAGAATCGAGCACTTCAGAGTATTGTGTTTGCAACGTTACAGGTTCGTTAGTGATGCTTCATATCCAGGTTTTACATCTTTATGATTGTCTGGACTGCTTTGGAATCAGACGTGGCTTTTCTCATGTGTTTGTAGCAAGAGGATGAAGCAAGAGCCAAGAGATCACTTGTTATGCTATGTGAGCTTCACCGAAGAAAGGTGTGGTTTGATGACAGAACGGCAAATGCAATTTGTACTGCCTGTTTTCATTCATCATCAAGGTATGATATTTTTTCTATTGGTGTTTGATGTTCCATTTCTGCTCTTCAGTACATTAAAGTACTATTGGTACTTGAATTCCTCAGGATCATGATTTCTACTCTATCATTTCTTCTTGATTATGAGAAGATTGAGGATGGTAATGATAGTGATGCTTTCAGCAGTGATGATGAGTTGACACCTCAAGCACCTCAAGTTGTCATAAATAAGGAGTCTATTTATAAGGTCAGTTTCATATATGACTATAATTCATTCAAAATCTTTTTGACTCTCTATATACTCTTATATGGAACAGAAGAAAGTGAAAATTCTCTGAATTTAGTGAATGTGATGTCCCCCACATAACTAGATGCTCTTGTAAATAGATGACCTGTAAAATAACTTATGAAATTTGACAAAGATTTTTGGTAGTTGATATATGAAGTTCCAATCCTTGGAGTTTGTATTAGGTTTTAGAGTTAAGACAGTTTTTATTCTATGTTTTCTGTAATTTATATAGACGTTGGTTTGGTTTACATATTGTTTCTTATTAAATTTTAGGCAAACCATAAGGGTACATATTCTAGCAAGAAGAAAAAGAAAGCAAAACTGCAGCGTGCCATTCGTAGCATGAAAAGGCAGCAACGCATGTCATCAGATAAAACCACTTCAAATTATTATTCGCCTCTTAACCATCTCAAAGATGCACAGGTTTGCAACTTCCCGTATATGAAATTCAGTCCAGTTAGTTGCAGTACTTTCTCTGTGAAAATCTTGAAATTTAATTTGTCTACAGGGATTTGTTGAGAAGCTATTCTCTCGCCTTCAAACTTGCAATGAACGCTTCGAGGTGAATACTGTTTGATTCTTCTTGGGTAGATTTTTTCTTGCTTTCTTTGATTTCTCCACTCTTATTATAGCAACTTGTTCATGCTTTTTTTCCCCTAATCTTCCTGCAAGTCATAAGTTTTCTTTGTCTGTGATTCTGGCTGCTTACAAGTATTCACGAATTTACTAAATCTGCTTCTCTTACAAATGGTTCAAACTTTTGAGTACCTACCACGTGATAGAGCAGGTTTTGGGTTTTGTTTCTTATTAAATAGTTTTATCTGTTTGCATCACCTGTTTGATTCTCCCTTTGTGTGAACATTCAGGTTAAAATGATGATGTTGAAAGTGATTGCTCGAACAGTTGGGCTACACCGGTTGATTTTACTAAATTTTTATCCTTTTCTTCAAAAATATGTTCAGGTATGTTGTCTGACAGTTTCCTTGAAGTGATCTTATTGCTGATTTAAATATGACTATAATGTTTCTACTATGCAGCCCCATCAACGTGATATCACGAATTTACTTGCGGCAGCAGTTCAGGCCTGCCATGATATGGTATAGTGGGCTTTTCCATTGAAGTGTTCAGTTTAATGCTGTAATTATTGTCTTTTCTGTTCAATTTAAATTTTCATTATATTTATGAGCATTACTTAACTTCCAATAATTACTCGGTTTAATTCAAGCAACTCTGTTTTGAGCAGGTGCCTCCTGATGCAGTTGAACCATTGTTCAAACAAATAGTAAATCAATTTGTACATGATCGCTCACGTACAGAGGTATTGTTTAAGAGCTGCTTCATGGTATATTTTCTTTCTGATCACCTACAGGATTGACCTTTTATTTGCTTGTGCCAGGCCATTGCTGTTGGACTGAATGTGATAAGGGAAATATGTCTGCGCATGCCTTTGGTAACTACATATCTGTTTCATATGCTTTTTGTACCCCATCCCCCTGCCAAACTTGATGAGTTCATATGTTCATCTATAATACGATAAATAAGTTTACTCCACACTTCTGTCAAGATTGATCTTTTGTTTCTGGCTTCTAGTTGATGACAGAAGATCTGCTGCAAGATCTTGCTTTATATAAGAAATCACATGAAAAAGCAGTTTCAGCTGCAGCTCGTTCACTTATTACTTTGTTCAGAGAGGTATGAAAACATTGTCTTTCCGTGATTAAGTTGCATGCTATTTGCCTGCTCAATCTCTGAAATGTATCTGCTTTCTTTACTCTCAGGTCTGCCCTTCTCTTTTGGTTAAGAAGGATCGTGGTCGCCCTAGTGACCCAAAGGCAAGGCCGAAAGCATATGGAGAAGAAAATGTCCTCAGCAACGTTCCTGATGTTGAATTGTTACAACCTGATGACGAAGATGATAAAAGTGAGGATGGTGATGATGTTGATGAGTCCCCATTCAGTGGCACTGATGATGATCATGATAACAATGAGAAGTTCGCTGGCAGTGATGATGAAGAATACCAGCTATACAGTGATGGTACTGAAAGTGAGGATGATGACAAATTAGATGAGGATTGTGATAGTGAAAATAGTATCAGTGATGTAAGTATTAATGATGATGAAGAGGAAGATGTGGAGTTGGAGGACAGGGAAGTTGAGGCAGATGAGGTTGAGGACGAGGAGGGTTCTTCTGAAATGGATAACAATGATGCCAGCGAGAGTGGGAATAAAGAAAACGTATCCAAAGCGAAAAAGAGGAAGATCTCTGATTTTGATGGACAACTTCTTGCTGCTGAGACCAGTCTACGAGCCCTTAAAAGATTTGCAGAAGAAAAGATGGGCCGTCCATCTTCAGACTTAACTGATGGCATTCTTTCTAATGAGGACTTCCAGAGGATCAAGGAACTAAAGGTATGTTAATTTGTGCTCTCTGAATCAAACTTTAAGTTGAGACCAATGATGGAATTTACCTTGCCAACCAGTAAAAAATTGATGTTCTAACGTTTCCGATATATTTTTGTGACATGTCACCTTTGAAAAGGAAGTAGAAAAGAAAAGGGACATTCTGAGTCATGTTTCACGCTCTTTGTGTTAATATAATCAGGCAAAGAAGGAAGCGAAGTTTGCTTTGGCTAAGCAAGGATTTAAGATTCCAAGTTCCGATCAACTGAGTATTAAGCGAGTTGATCCTACCAAGCTTGAAGTAAGTCTTCTTTGTCTCTACTGATCACCACTTGTGTATTATTAGCTTGCTTGTGGTGGTGTTGGTAAATGCTGTATAATAGGTGGAGCGAATGAATGCCTTCAGGTGGAAATAGGCAAACGGGGTAAACTTTTTGGTATGATTTTAAAAAATTATGGTGTAAATTGATTTAGTGGGAAATGCATTGATAGAAAGAAACATTGATTGTATATTTAGGCTATGTTAAATTTATGAGGAAATTGAGAGCTAATTGCAGTATTCTTGAACATATGTAATAAAAATTGCATGATAAGTGGTAGGATGAGTCAAGATAAGCACCTCTCATAGTGTACGTCTTTGTGTTCGATGACCATGGAATTTATTCCGAGATTTACTCGGTACATGTGGACAGAGTGGGTTGCATGTACGGATCACTCGCGCCAAAGGTCTGGATGCTCTCATTATTTTTTTTTAAAAAATATTGTGATAAATGATGACTTGCGCAATGTAAAAATTCAGTTACCTGCTTTTGCAGAACTGTTTTATTTTTTCAATTAAATGCTTGTGTGATCCGTTTTTCTGATGACATTTTCTTTTTCTCATCTCTTAATACTTCTACACATGCTTCCTTTTCTCTGATTCTTTTCCCCAATATTTCTGGTCGATGATAATTCTTTTTCCTACTTAAAAGGGTGCTTATTTTAGAAAGTTATTTCGACTTACTGGTCTATGCACTTTGTAGGCTCATATAAAACAAAAGCTAAGCAAGGAAGAAAGACTGGCTTTAGTAAGAGCAGGTAGGGAGGACAGAGGGAAATACCAGGCACGGGCTGCTGTAAAACAGAAAAAGGTACTTAACTCAATCTGTGTGTGGTTTGTTGTAATGTTTAGATTTTCTAATGTAAATATGGTTCGAGTTTCTCGTATTTGACATTTTAAGTATCTGGAATGCTTCAAACGACATCCGTTACCTAATGTGATGTGATGTCTTGTTTGCACAGACTGGAGGTTTGTCCAATCGGCAGAAGGAACACAAGAAACCCATGCCTATGGCTGCAAAGAGAGCAAAGGTAGCAAGATCGCGACAAGATAAAAAGAAAAAACAACAGCGTTCTGGCAAACAGTTCCGTGGGAAGAAAGCATGGAAATGATCAAGAATTTGTGCTGCTATCTTGCAAGATATACTTTTTTTTTCGGTTCTTCTCCTTTCAGTTTTGGTAGGAAAAAAATATTTATTTTCCCTCTTCCAAGAATTCATTGCTTTGCAAGTTGAAATTGATGTTTAATGATTCAGTTATGTATTTTGTCTCATTCTATACCCTGAGTATAAAAAAATATCACCATAGCATTTATTCACTTTCTGAGTCTTTAGGTCAGGCCATAAAACAGGTCTATAATCTTTGCCTGAGTTAATGTACATATTAGAAAATTTAAATTACAATTAAACAACTTTCCAACTACTGGATGCAAGAACTCTTACACGTCTGAATGGTAATCACAACTCTAAGAATACACCGACTGATTCCAATTCCATATAACCAGACACAAGGATATTGAAATCACAATTTTATCAAACCTTGATAACGTATCATTGTATGTAATAGATTTCTCTCGAATTCATATAAGTGGTACCTCGGCTTCTATAGGGATAAATCATGGGACTCAACTAGCAAAATGGGAGTGAGGAGGGCTTGAGGCTACCCTGGTATGCCTTTAACAAAGTAATATCACTGCCATGCAAGGCTGCAAGTCTATTGATGGACTGCAGTTCTATACGAGTAAATTGACTGGAAACCTTAATGAGAAAAGGAAAAAAAAAAAAGGATTTCACCCGAACTACACCCAAAAGAAGCTCCCTTATAACTTAGCTACATCTAAATTCACATCTATTCCCAGCTGAAGCCTAAGCAAGGGAAGAAAGTTAAAAGAGAAGAGGACATAAAATGGTAAATATATCAGAACAAGCTGAGCAAAAAGACAACAGCTTACTCCTCTACCATACGTGAAGGTGAATCACTACTCTGGCCAAATACATTAGAAATTCCATCCCAGTTCCCTTTTTCTCTTGTTTCCCAGTATCCACCCATGTAATGATAGCAACCATCTTCGTCTTTCCGAAACCATCTCGGCTGCCACCCCCTCTCCTGCATCTTCCTTGCCTGATACACAAAGTAAACAAGAACTGCTCAAAGAAAGATTAATATGTAAAGTAATTTACACAAAGTAAACTCTGAACAACATAACAAAGTGATGCACAGAGCCTCCAGTGAAATCAGGTAAACTTTGCATGACATATGTAATATATTAATCATTAACTTCAAAAATATATAAGAGAACAAATACAACAGAAGGATATAAAAGTGAATACCTGTCTCTGTAACTGTTCCAGTCTCAATTTCTCTGCATTCGCCGACTCATATTCACCATTCTCTAAGTGTCTCTGATCTGGCCTCAGCCTTGAGTCAGTAGGAGGCAATTTCTCCGATAACCCGGGAGTTAGTTCATTTAAGGATATTGCGAAAGGGGTGAGATTGTATCTTGTTTTGGTAACAGATTTGTCTCTTTCCCACAATAATACAGCTTCTGTCATTGGATCATACCCTTTGGGTTTTGTGGTTGGATCTCCCAGCACATAGTACATAGCTTCATCCCACTTCCCGACCAACATAGCTACCTTCTCTCCAGTTCTATTGTCTTGCACAAATCCATGAACCTGAAATTAATTTATAAGAAATTATTGCTTCTTTATTATCTACATTACAAGTGGAAAATCACCTCGACATTGAAGAATTTATCATTGTCATGTACATCACCAATTTTGAAAGAACCTAGAAACTCCTTTTTTATTTTGGCTTCGGAGAGGGGAGCACTAGATTTTCTACTTCAATACCACATCAGGAAAGTGGAAATATATTTAACTTTTCTGCAACAAATACCCATTCATTTCAGTGCTCAAAATTTTCCGCTAAACTCCGATTTTATGATAGTTTACGAATGGCATCTAAAGGGTAATAAGTAATAGCCATCAATTTTTGCTTTCACGCAGTACATGAATGTTAATCTCTTATAACAAAAAAGTACAATGTGACAAAAAAACCAAAGTCAAAAATTTAAAGGGAAAAAAAGGGAGAAAAGGGGTACAGTTGATAGGTCATCAATCTGTATTAACTTTTTCCCAAGATAAATCAACATGAAATGAGTTTCAAGGCATCACCAAAAAGGAAACTATTCATCTACAGGTACAAAAATTACCTGATGGGGATTTCGGTCAATGATAGATTGCTCCTTGAACTTGAGCTTGCAGGAGTAATTGCCACTGCCCCTGATGCGCATGGCGCCATAGTGATCACAATAAATTTTACCAAGTATGATATTGTATATAGAAGTAGTGACCTTGCTCCATTGAAAAGTCTCGCCATCCTCAAACTGCAAGGTTAGGATACCGACAGGATCAAGCTGAATGGACCGCCCCCAAAACTTGCCTTTGAGATTGGAATCCGCCCAAAATTTCCAGCCTCTTCCCTCACAATGACAAGCAACAATCATTGGGTGATGACTCACCTGAATGAAAAAAGTTTATCAGACAACTGCCGACTAATGGAAAAGGGCCATGCAACTACCAAGTGCCACACTTCATTAACAACAGTGAGGCAACAAAAAGAGGAATTTGCATTTATGTGTCCAATATTTTTCTCATTAATGAGCTGGAGGTTAGTTAAAAGACCCAGGATAACTAAAGAAGTCAAAACTTTACGATACATTTGAAGAGAGAAGCTCGCCTTTTCAGAGAAAAAACGAAGGCCTTTATCTGGATAGTCAGCCTCGTAGGTTTCTCCAAGCAGAGGATTGAAGGGTTTGCACTGGCGACCTTCTGTTGATGCATAACCAGATACAGCAAATGCTGCAACGTTTAGAACTTTCATCAAGTCATTCCCCTGCACCGAGCAAGCTCCCTATTTTAAACATAATACACTTACAAAAAAAAAATAAGATACAAATCATGTCAACCTAATTACAAGAAAGATCCGCTTAATAACTACAGTGGTGTTTGTGCAAGTAAAACTCGTAAATAAAACTTTAAGAACGCAAAAGGTAAGCTTTAGTTCTGCAGCTGCAAGAGAATATCAAGTTAGAAACATAGCGAACCAAATATAATATTTAACATTTGTAAGGGCATGTTCTTCACTGGTTTAACATTTCTTCTTATTTTTGTATGAACATAACATACAGGTGGTACAAAACCCTGTGGCCAGTGTCCACCTGCCCCCTCCAAATGACCAGTCAAGGGTTCAGGCCTCATAGACACCATAGCAGCAACCTGAGGGAGAGGAGAGGGGAAGGAGTCCCATGAACTTGGCCATAGTTTATTCATTTATAGTACTGTTCCCGGACAACCAGATAAAAGCACGCATGGAAAATTATGTTTAGCATAATCTACGAGTTACATTACTTGAGGTTGCAACCAGATGCCTTATTACCAGTTAGTGAAAAAGTGGAAAGCATACTAACGAATGTATTATTCAATTACAAAGAATACAAACGTTTTGGCAAAATGTGGTGTACTAGTCTAAATAAGACGGTGAATCAATTAGTTCATTCAAACCTAAGCCAGCACATCAACTATATTTCGTTATGAGTATAATCTACGAGTTACTTTTTTGAGGTTGCAACCAGATGCCTTGTTACCAGTTAAGTGAAAAAGGAGGAAAGCTTACTAAAGAACGTATTATTCAATTACAAAGAGTAAAAACCTTTGGCAAAATGTAGTGAACTAGTCCAAATAAGACAAGGAATCAATTAGTTCATTCAAAACTAAGCCAGCACATCAATCACCTGGAATCATATGTAACTAGCAGATCATGATTTAAAACTGCCTTGCCACAAAAGAAAGCAGAGATGAGGACCTCACCTGGTTTCCCCATTCCAATGCTCGATCGACCAAGTATGAATACTCCAAATCCTCAAAGCACTTCTGCAGTGAAGAGAGTGGCTCATTAAAATAAACAGGGAGACAAACTCCAGACAAGTCTTTTCCAATGTTGTCCTTGATAATTGACCATAGGCCAACTGGCTTCTCTTTCTCCTTCGGTTCTGGCAAATTATCCCTCCTTTTGACATATGGATATTGAACTGTCCTGATCTCTTTCTCGACCCCACACAATCGATCAGAAAAGAAAGAATCTTTATCATATATACAAGCATTTCCCATAGTTTCCCTACTCCGATAGGAAGCACTTCGTAATGCATCTGCAGACAAAAAATCATTTGTGTCGAAAAAAGTCCCATCATCTTCATCTGTTTCAACATCTGCTCCCTCTTGACTCTCATTATCTGCATCAGAATCACTTGCACTACCCTCTGACATGACAGAATAGAAATCTGTGGCAACAGGATGATTTAAAAAAAATATAAATCAACAAAAAGTAAACTATTTATACATCTTTCGAAAAAAAATTCACCATATTCTTTTTAAAGAAAAAGCTCTTCATCAATCTCAATGAATTTTCCTGTAGAGAAGAAAGCAATTGACATGGTCATTAATATCTAATATGTTATATTTGCCTTCAAATCATATTTACTCTCAGCAATCATATATTCAAATTCCATCCACAAGTACACTTCTTGAATGTTTGAACTGTTTAAGAAGATATTCCATGATTTTTTGTGTGTATGTACATTTAAAATCAACGAAAAACTGTTGTCTCGAAAGTTGAAAAAAAATAACTAACCACTGAATCTTCTATTCCCTTGTCCACAATATGATTCACGTTCCTTTGTTTCATCAACTACAGTAGTTTCAAGCTCTATTTTCTCTGTCTGCAAAACAATTTTAAAAGGAGAAAAAGTAAGAACTTTGTCTGAAAGGAAACATACAGATGAGTAAATTGAATAAAAAAACAATGTGAGATAAACTCGTAAAATAATAAAACATGAATTAACAGTCAGCAGTTATGTTGTCATGAATAGCTTGCAGCAGAACAATTAAGTCAAATAAATAGAACAAAGAAACTTTTAGAACTTTGAAGATAATGCAAAATATCTAAGAAATTAAAAAAGAAAAAAAGTTCAAAATATAATAATCGAGGGAGAAAGCATTATGAAAACGGGTGCTTTCACTCACATCCACAGCATATGGCCTCCCTATTATCTGAAGCAAACCAAATTACCAAATGATCCCAATGTAAATAAAAGACCAATCATAACCATACACAGATTACACATTGTTTCTCTTAATAAGTTCAAAGATTACCTACTACAAGGACGACATAACCTTGGTCTATGAAAGAGACCAGTGCCGGGAGGGGAACAAAAGGCTGAAAAGCATACAGCCTCCTAGCCCCATGTTGAGGGAACCACTAACAAGTTCATGCCGCAGATCTTTGGGATCCACAATATGAAAAACTTTTTATTTATCTCAACTAAAGACTGAAGAGAAGAAGATACAGGATAGAAAAACAGAGAGAGAGAGAGCTCTGCACAGCTTGTGGATCTAGCGATTGTGTACCACACTTTAACTCTATATTGTAAAGTTAAAACACTTGCCAAAAAAATATTGTAAAGTTAAAATACGTGGTATATTCATCTAAAACTAATCCAGATAACAATAATCAGTCAAAAGATGCTTTGGTTTCAATGTTGCTGCATCAAATATCTTACATTCACATCGAAAGCCAATACCAGCTTTTGTAAAGGTTGTCACATGGCTGGACATATCCAAAACAAGAATCATTCTCAGGCCAACAATTAGACTGAGTTGAAACTTTACATAATACATTGTTTTTTTAAAAGAAAAAGTTTAAAAAAATTAAAGGCACGAGCCATCCAGCTTCATGCTCACATAACTATGGCACGTTATCTTCATTCTTGCAAACATGTAAGTTTATCCGAGTAAACTGTACCGCAATGGAGAACAAAAGGGTGACAAATACCTCTAATTGCCTCAATGTATCTAGTAACATAAAGTGTTTACGATGAAGAATCTTCAACTGGCTCTGCAGCTCAGAGAGTTCTAAGAGCATAATAGACTCGCAGTCTTTGATGACTGCCTCACCAATGCCTTCCTGCATTAATCGTGATCGTAACTTCTCAGTTGAAACAACAATATCCTCAGAGAGTGGAAAATCACTGCTTGTCAACACTCTAGGGAAAAGATCTTTAGCGGCTTGCAGTGCCTCAATCCATGCAGCTCTGTCCTCTCTGGATATACAACGCAAGTGAAGAGTCTTTGTTCCTGTGAATATGGTTAACCTTCTATCATCTGACTTGCTTGCACGAACAGAAGAAACCTGCACACCAGTTTAGAGTGAACTCAGCTACACTGAAGGGGAGCAAAAAATGGAAGACAGAGTTCCTGAACACGGGTTTGTTATGCACTCTCATGCATAAGAGAATTAAAATAATATAATTGGTATTTTCATCATGAGAATACAACAAAATTTCACAATAAACTCTGGGCAAACCAATTCCACGAGCTACTTGGGAAGATCTGAAGAACTAAGAACAAACCACTCTATTCTTTAATTATCGGACATTATTCGTTGTATGCCTTAATTATCAAACATAATAATCTGACATTGATTTTAAGAGGGAGCATTTGCACAAAGATGAAAATATCCAACATATTCTTTCCCTCTCAACTGCAGATTAGTATGTGCATAGCTGGATATTTTGGGTACAAAGGACACTTTCTCAAAAGTTAACAGTACAATCATACAACTGAGTTTCAGTGGAGGAACACAGATTGGTCTTCAGAAGCCCATTTGGCATCTAGCTTGAAAAAAACACTTTGAATTAATAAGGAAATAAGAAAAGTTGCATGGACCACTTAACCCTGGGGAATGAAATCTTTAGGAACTCTATTGCAACAATATCAATCTCAAAGGTGTCATTTCCTCTTCCAGTTTTCTTTACTTCCCCTATGGCACGTTCCTTAGGACACACTTGTTTGAAATTCCAATAGCAAAATCCATCTACTGGAGTGGTTGGTATCCAATACATGGACTATTAACAGTGGGCTTTCCGCGGAACAAGACTTACATATCACCATACGAGTTATAGAAAATTTTCAAAACGAACTGAAAACTTTCAGAGAAATTCGTCTCCTGATCCTCTAACCTATTAATGGGTCACCTTACGCGTACAGCTTTAAAACTTCTCTTGCTTGGTCTGTTACTAAACCAAAGATGGTATCAAAACGCTTATATAAAGGAAAGAAATAATATAGTTAACAATTTTCTAGATTTCCACCTCGTCGCGCACACAAACCCGGTAAAGGTACTTTTCACTCGAGCTCTTAAAATAATAAAACATAATAGTAATGCGTACTTCTATTAAGCCCCCATATACATGCTCCTTGTTTACTAATAATATCATAAACACCAAATATATCGCTTTTTCAACAAGTCAACAAAAGAATTCACACTTCTCGCTCATTTTTTCGCCATAACCAGAGAAACAGCAACGCAATCAAAGCCAACACCAAAACGTGCACACATACACATACGTTATGTCATATGTGCATAATGAACAAAATGAGAGCAAAGCAAACCTTCAAATGTATTTCGCCGAAGGGCTTGCAGGGCCTGGTAGCAGCCGCAGCGCCGAGCCGATTGTTACTGCTCCAGTTAGCCTTCTTCATGTACCGCAACGAATCCTCACCGATCACCATAACGGTCTTCTCTCTTGCGGGGCTCATCAGGATCTTATCGGGTCCATGGACCTTGTAATACGAAAGCACTCCATCTTCGAGCACGAACCACCTCGACCTCCAACCCTTGCCGTAGTTCACCCACTTGTACAGGATCCCCGCCACCCCACCGCCGACGACACCGTTCCCGCAGTACGCCTTCAAATGATCCCTCGCCTCGGGATTCGTGTCTTCGGCGTCATATTTCGTGGTCGAGGAGGAGAGCCGGTTCAGATGGACGTGATCATGACCGACCGACGAGACCTGAGCTGATGACGACGATGATGATAAGCTCGGCTTGGAGGCTGGCCTTATAATGGAAGCTTCTAGCCCTAACTGGCACTGAGCCGAAGATTTGGCGACCACCGGGTTGGCCCGGTCCCGATCGATGGAAACCGGAGCAATGCAGCACAGAGGATTCATCTTCTTCCTCTTCACTTATAGCAACATCGATCAACGCAACCAAATAGACAAAACCAAAAATGCATCAACGCAAACAACACTTATAACCGATGATTCTAGTCGCGCGGGGTGGGGAGCTCCGACCGGAGATGTACCTGGTCGGATCCGAATGCGGCCAGATGCAAATGCGGTACCCAATCGAAGCTCGAATGGCTAACGAAACGTTTCGCCAATGGCAAAACCGAAAGAGAGGAGTTGATAAAGAGAGAAAGCTTAAGAAAACAAAGTGAGGAGAGAGAAACAAAGAGAGGAGACAGTTATTATGGGAAACTACAAAGAAAGAGAGAAAGATGGTGCAGTGCGCAGTGCGCACACAGATCCATTTAAGGCAGTGGTCAGTAAAAAAAGAGAATCAGTATATTGAGCAGTGTGGCCTCCAAGCGTAGCCTTTTAATCTATAAGAGAGCCATTAAAAAACCACCGTATAAATGAATGTTCTCATCTTTTTTAGTCAATTTGATTTTGATTTTTGATTTTTTGGATTTGTTTGTGTGTTTATGGTGGGGGATTTGATGATTGTCGAGAGACAGGCAACATGGGCATTTAGAGCAAAGGTAGGGGGATGAGTTTGTCCGTTGGGTGAGAGGAAGAACTTCTTTATTGGGCCGTGGCCCATTTGGTTGTAGAAAAGCTTATTGAAATGACTTATCTGTCCTTATGTTTTGCTCTTTCCGAACGGGATTTTCAATTTTATCATGTTGATTGGGGGGGTATTTGGGTGATTTTAGGGATTCTGAAAGCGATCAGTGAACACTTGATCTCATAGAATTGGAGATTTATGTGGGGAAGTGGTGTAAGCAAAGTTTGTTTGTGTGCGCCAAAGCTCCATTATGGACAATAGATTTTTTTGGTACTTCTTCTATTTGACGGAAAAAATTATGCAAGGAAAAAGGAAAAGAAAAAAGAGAGAACGTTTCTATCAACGAAGTTATGATAATTTCTTTTTTTCTTCATTTAATTTTGGTTCGTGTTTTATTTAGGATTTTGTAATTTAAATCGATTTGATTGGATTATTAAGATTTAGTATGTGACCCAATTGAATTATATTATCAAAATGATTCGTTAAAATTTAGACGAGATAAATTCACGACAAATCTAATGTGTATGAGTCTAAAACTTAATGATAAAGTCGTCAATCTTATACTATCTTATTCAATCAAACCATAATCGACAACTTCTCTAAATCTTAACTAAAATCAAACCTTCAATGTCATATCATCTTTTTTATCTCTTGATCTCTATTTAAAACCAAACCAAACCAAATATTTTAATAATCATTTTTGAAATGAGTTCAATCAGACAATGAAATTAAATCGAGATCAAAGAATTAAATTCGATTTTAGAAGGCAAGTATAACACATGCCAAAACCAGCGAAATTTTTAAGCACATTATTTATTTTCCTGTCAATTAATTACATTAAGTATTGATTCTCAGCAATGTCACAAGTGGTTTATATTGTTGCCTAAATCAAGGGGTGTTAAAAAAATGTAAGAACTCATGTATTTAACATTTTTTTTCCAACTAACCTTCAAATTGATAATATTCTATCACAATAATTTGAAAAGAAAAAAAACCTAACAATATTGTTAATTGAAAGTTAATCGGATGATATTTTTAATCAGGTGTGACATTATAAAAATTAATTATGCTTTTTTACCGAAGTAAACGAAATAATAAGATTCAAATAATAAAATAAAAAGATATACGAATTAGTCGAATTCTCTATTGCTAGATATAACATCATTCTAAAATATTAATAACCTAACATTAGACTATATAAAAATAAATTAAAGAGAAATTAAAAAATTAAAAAGATTAAAAAAAACATTAGACTATATAAATAAAAAATAATAATGATATGATCAATAGTGCTTGAGATTAAACCAAGAGTTTGATGCAAAAGTTTTTACCCATAATTTGTGAAATGATCTTCTTGCCATTTGTTACACCATGTGTTGTTTTATGATTGAATGATGAATTTTTACCGCAACAATATATGTATATTTTATTTTTATAATATATATATATATATATATATTATGTTATCAAATAATATTTTGCAATTATGATATATGAATTATTTAAAAGGCATGTAATTTATGTAGATATATTTTTGAAAAAAATAAATTTGTCCCTTAATAAGTGATAAGTTTTTATAGTAATAAGTTTTAAAATGTCCATTAAGTAATTTAATTATCCATCATAATTCAAAGACGGATTGATTTAGATATGGATTAAGTTTTAAAATATATGATAAATAATACGGTTTAATAATTGATAAGCAATAAAATGGAGGAAAAAAGTAGTGTACCTATCAATGTTTTTTTTTTAATTTATAATGAGCGAATAACTGATTATAAAACCTAACTCACATTACACATCTTGAATAAAGAAGTCAACCACTCCGCTAAAACTTCGATGTAGGTTTTTAACAAATGAATTTGAATATCAATCGAGCTGTGTTTATATGCTAGTCTTAAAGAAAGCTATAGCTTAATGCCCTTAGCTCGAAATCTCATTGTTGGTCTCTTGGAAGTAGTAATCATCCATTAATTGAAAATTATCAACGATAGTTATTGATCCGGTGATGACATGTAAAAAAAGTTATTGTCCAACATAAATTTATGAAAAATATATGATATAATATTTTATATCACGATGTTGAGCTAAACCAAAAAAAATTGACCTATAAAGCTTCCGACCGATTATAGCGTTGGCTAATATGCATTAATAAATGTCAATGTAATAACGAGGCATACTTTTGCTAATTTGTGCAGCTAGGGATGTAATCAATAGTATAGATTATGATGTACCCTAATTGGACAACAACAGCCTGGTTGGTTTTACTCGTAGCATGAATAAATATACGAAGTCAAAGGTTTTGTATGGCTTAATTTATTTTTAACTTCAAATTATTTAATAATTGGATGCTTTGCGTGGGCTGAAACTTTTATTTTTTGTCCTCTATATAGATTTGACTAAAAAGCATAAAAAAATAGTTAGGATTATCCTTTTGCTCAATTCTAATATTATATGTGCATTATTTTTAGGATTAAGGTTATAGTGCGATCAAGATTAGAAAGATTAAAGCGAGACTATTTTAATTTTATGTTTGATTCATGAGATTATTGAATTGAGATTAAAATCGGATAACAAATCAAAAGACTAAAACACTTATATATATATATATATATATATATATATATAAACCTACCGAGAGAGAAGAAAGCTCTATTTTTTCTTTCTTTTTTTTCGCTGTATTGTGAAACAGATAGAAACGAGAAGGAGGAGGCGCAGAGACGAGGGGGAAGGAAATAAGGAGGCACGAGGAGGAGGGGGAAAGGAATGAGGAGGCGCGAGGATGATGGGGATGGGAATGAGAGAGGAAGAGGTATGATGGAGGCCGTGATCTAGTGAAAAAATAGGAGGATAAGGAAGAATAGGACAGGGAGAGGTAATGCGTGCCCTGAGGCACGATCTGGGCAAGGAGGAAGAGGAGAATAAATGAGAGAGAAAGAAATAGGAGGAAAATGAAGGAGAGATGAAGGCCGCGCGATCTGCTGATGAGGGTGAGGAGGATAGATGAGAAGAAGGGCAAGGAAGAGAGATAAGAGGAAGGTGGAGGAAGATAAATAAGAGGAAAGATTATGAGGGATGAGATGAAGGAGGAGGAGAAAATAGGTGTGGGGTCGGAGGGGAGGTGGTCAGGGGTGGTGTCTGTCGCTGGGAATAATAAGAAAGATGGAGGGGTAAAATAATCTTTGAAAAAAATCGATCCCACAAACATGAGATCGATTATGTCCTATAAAGAGGCTGGAATAGATTTTTAGAGATTGAGACTAATTTAGTTCCAACTTAATCTCAGGTGAATAATTAGTCCCTCAACTAAATATGTGATTAACTGTTTATGTGAGATGAAGTTAGTCAATCCCAACTTAATCTTTCATACCAAACTGCCCCCAACAGATAAAAAGAATAAAATAATATATGAGGTAGATAGACTAATTAAACTGTCCCCAAATCGATGATCGAAGGTTGTCTTCACAAATTCAATTAAATAAAAAAGAGTTTCCCTCACAGTTCACAAATCGCACCCGCTGATTGACTTTGTCGAACACGTGTCACGTGCTGTAATTGAATGCAAGGCAAAAATACAAGTGCATTTTCTGATATGTAATTCTATTTCTAGGCTTGTTGGTAGTTTTATTTTTATTTTCTAACAGCAAGTTTGTACATAGTTGCCTAGATGGTATGCGAGAAGAAAAAAAATAAGATATCACGAGATTTGCACTAGAAAATTAAACATATTTATCAACAAATAATCTTACGTTACGTTGGTTATCTGAAATTAAAGTTTAGAATTGAAATTGAGGTGAAGTCATAATTTTTTAAGTAAGTTACATTAAC